>JMFS01058919.1:0-16250 GCA_000699545.1 Podiceps cristatus | reverse complement strand
TTATTATAAATATAAGAATGTACAAAACAAGTGATGAACAATGAAATTGCTCACTACCTGCTGACAGATGCCCAGCCAGTCCCTAAGCAGTGAACCTGCCTCCCTGGCCAAATTCCTCCCAGTTTATGTACTGAGCATGACATCATATGGGATGGAATATCCCTTTGGCCAGCCAGGGGCAGCTGTTCCGGCTGTGCCCCCTCCCAGCTCCTTGTGTCCCTCCTCACTGGCAGAGCAGGGGAAGCTGAAAAGTCCTTGACTTCGTGTAAGCACTGCTCAGCAACAACTAAAAATATCAGTGTATTATCAACATTATTCACATCCTAAATCCAAAACACAGCACTATACCAGCTACTAGGAAAAAGATTAACTCTATCCCAGCCAAAACCAGAACAGAGGAGTAGATCTTGGTCAAAAAATAACCCCAAAACCAGTCACTTAAAAATCATTAAACTATGTCAATGCCTTGACAGTATAGCATAGCTTGAACTTAAGACTGGAAGCCAGAAGATAAAATGTCCTCCACTGATGTCCCCAAAGACTTTATGTAGCATCTGTGGCCGCAGTGTGGACCCTAGCTTTTGAGATACTGTGAGAATGGGCTTCATGCTGTTTCAGAGATCTGCTTCCTCTACAGTCCTTCTGCTATTAGGTTATATTGTCAGGATATTAAGTAATTTAAAACCAACATACAGGCAATATATTACCTATATTCTCCATCAGTGAGGAAAATAACCTGTTTCCTTTTCATTTTATTCTGGTTTATTCTTCCAGAATCAGTTTTGGAAATTGAATGAAGAGTTTTTGGTTTTTTTTTACCTTGTCTAGTCTTCAATCTATCTGACCCTTCCCTCAGGGGTTTAAGCTCATGATTACTTAAGGAATAGTATTGAAATATACTCTATGATCTGTGTGTTTACCATTTAGAAAATGTATCTGGTTTCAAAGTGGGAATTGAAAATGCATGAAGCTGCCCTTAGTATCTGTGACTTTGCCACTTGTTAGTTAACAGTTAAATACCCAAGAGAAGGATTTCTGCGGGGGCAGAAGTGCCATCCCTGGTTATTCATCTTTAAGTTTTAGATTTCTGTTAAAGAATTTAACACATATTTCTTGTTCATTTCATTCTTCTAGAGATTTTGAGATCTTATCCTTCGTCCTCCACTGAATTATGAGTCAGAAATTGTTTGTCAGGAAATATTTTATAAGAATAACCATTTTCAAAGAAGCTCTAACAAGGTCACAAAGCTTTCAGTAATAAAAAGTAAATAATACAAATAATAAAAAGCTAAAATATAATCAATCAAGCTTTGCAAAGATTTTGGGTGGGCTTGAAACCTGATGTTTACACATGATCACAGCAGAATTCCTGGTAATAAATTACCACTGGATGATTCTTGCTAGGAGAACAGTGGATTGTTATTGAATTGTCAGTACAGAATGACAGTACTTGCTGAGATGGAAATAAAAAAATGCACCTCATCCTTCTGTTTGTGTCAGGTTTCAGGGAGTGTCTTCCTTGAAATCTGGAGTTAACAATGAAGTTAAGATCAGTTAAACCTGTAATAAAGAACAAATATATCTACAAAGGCAATGGCAGGACACCCATGTTGATAATGCCATGTGTAAAATCTTTTTTTGCAAGCAGTGTCAAATATTCAGCTGAAATTAGACCCAAAACATGCATTTAAAGGAAAAACGACAGGGGAAAAAAACCTGAAGTACTATGTTAGTTTCCATTTAGAAATCACTGTGCTATAAGGAAAGTAAAGTAGTAATGCTAATACTTTTTGATTAGAAATAGAATGGATAGGGTCATGTAATGAAAGCTAAGGCTCGTGTTTATTTAGACCAGTGCCAGTTGGTTAAATGCAGGGTGTTGTTTTAATAGATTACACACTGCCTTTAGCTAATTTGAATTATATTAAGGCAATCAGCTCTTTACTGGGACATACAAGCAATAAAGTCAACAAGAGCTCCACAGTGGCAGTTATTTCCACTGACTTGAGAAGCTTGCTCTAGAAATATGCAGCTCTTTGAAGGCTTTGGTGATTTTCTGTATCCTCAGTCTAGTTTCTACAGAAATTATTGTTTTTCTGACATACTACATCTGAAATATAGCTTATATCAACTCTAAATTTACATATTAAAATGAATGTTGTCAGTGTAAATTTTAGCGTTGTGTACAATCGCTTACACTAAACTTTAAAAAATTCTTTTCAGATAAAACATTTGGTTCATGGAGGCTATATTTTTTGAAGTACCTCTCAGTGCTCTTGGGTAATCAGTAGCCTGGCTTTATTCTTGTTCTGTAAGAAAATAACTCTGCTACAAAAGGTAGTTTATTACCACACTGCTGCACTGCTTCAGGAATGAGTTAAAAACAGATGTGGTGTACCTGGAAGTAGCAGTGCCATAGAGAACAGCAGCCCAGGCTTTCACGGGAAGACTACTGTATTTTATCTTATTTTACCTGTAAATTACGACAAGAATAAAGATCAAGATGAGGCAAAAGAAGCTAGCAAAAAGACATTTTCATTTGCAGCATATATAGCCTCTAAACATCATACAAAGAGAGATCATATCACTACAACTGTACTCTAGACTGGCATGACTTTCAGTAAAAAAATGGTCATCATTTAGAGGCAAAACTCTTGAAACAGATGTTTCTCTGTCCTTATAATGTGATAACAGATTTTTCAGCTTGCTTTTGTTATTGACAACTTCCATGAGTAAAGTTTAGTATTTCAGAAGATTATTTTGGCAACAACAATAATGGCAACAAAAGGAGGTTACTCAAGGTCTTTTCAGCACTACTGAATTGCATCTATAAACCAAAATAAATACAGATCATATTTTGAATTAGAAAGCAGAGGAATTTAGTGCAATTCTTTTAACAAAGTGGTCAGGAGTTAAATGAAAACAATGGAACAAGAGAAATTATTCATAACAGTAGTAAGAAAAATAAAGCTTGCTTAGTTATGCATGAAGAATGGAAATGGAATGCAGTGAAAGGCACTGCTTCGGTGGACATGAAAGGAAGAAGGAAGAGAAGCTGGAAAATGGTGGAATGGGCAAGTGCCATTAACAGATACACAGCTCGTGACCCATAGACATCAAAGCAGGAGTAAAAGTAAGTTGTTATTTATTTAATGAAGACTTCCATGAAATGCAAAATTACTTGCATTGCAACTTAAGTAATATGGTACTAAAGTAATCTAAACCAAGGCTGTAAGTAAAAAATGAAATACTGGAATCCTTAAATAAAATTTCATTTTACCCACCCACCCAGGTTTCACTTCAGATGTTTAGAGCCGCTCCTTCAATCATAGCAGTCTTTACTGTTACATAAGAAATAAAAGCAATTTTTCATGAGCACTGTCAAGTTTTGAGTGTGCCAAGTCTCTTCAAAGAAGCCAGCTAAAATCATAGGCTTCATTCAGAAATTATGAAGTCATTTTGCATTGGCGTAAAAAATAGCAGCTCAAATATCCTCAAAAGTGGTACATTATGGCGTACATACTTGGCAAAATACAGTGCTCCGAAGATATGTCTCTCCAGTGTCTCTGCATGACATTGCGGTACACTGTGTTATATCTGAATTTGCCCCAGAAAAACTTCCAATCCTCACTCACAATCATAGTAGCATGGGATAATTCAGGCTAGAAGGGACCTCAAGAGGTCTGTAGTGCGACCTCGAAGCAGGATCAGCTCTGAGATCAGACCAGGTTGCTCACGGCTTTATTCAGTTAGGTCTTGAAAACCTCCAAGTATGGAGAGAGACTGCATGATCTGACCTTGGCGGATGAGGGAAAGGCTGTGGATGTTATTTATCTGGACTTCAGTAAAGCCTTCGATACTGTTCCCCACAGCATTCTTGTAAAAAAACTGGTTGCCCATGGCTTGGATGGGTGTACACCCTCCTGGATCAAACAGTGGCTGGATGACTGGGCCCAGAGAGTGGTGGTGAATGGAATCAAATCCCGTTGGCAGCCGGTCACAAGTGGAGTTCCCCAGGGCTCAGTGTTGGGGCCACTCCTGTTTAATATCTTTATCGATGATCTGGATGAGGGGATCAAGTGCACCCTCAGTAAGTTTGCAGATGACACCAAGTTAGGTGGGAGCGTTGATCTGCTTGAGGGTAGGAAGGGTCTTCAGAGAGACTTGGACAGGCTGGATGGATGGGCTGAGATCAATTGTATGAGCTTCAACAAGGCCAAGTGTCAAGTCCTCCACTTGGGTCACTACAACCACATGCAATGCTATAGGCTTGAGGAGGAGTGGCTAGAAAGCTGCCCAGTGGAAAATGACCTGGGGGTGTTGGTCAACAGACAGCAGTGTGCCCAGGCGGCCAAGAAGGCCAACAGCATCCTGGCCTGCATCAGGAATAGTATAACCAGCAGGGCTAGAGAAGTGGTTGTCCCACTGTACTTGGCACTGGTGAGGCCACACCTTGAGTACTGTGCTTGGGTTTGGGCCCCTCACTATGAGAAAGACATCGAGGTGCTGGAGTGTGTCCAGAGAAGGGCAACAAAGCTGGTGAAGAGTCTGGAGAACAAATCCTATGAGAAGCAGATGAGGTAACTGGGGTTGTTCAGTCTGGAGAAAGGGAGGCTGAGGGGAAACCTTATTGCTCTCTACAACTACCTGAAAGGAGGTTGTAGCGAGGTAGGTGTGGGTCTCTTCTCCCAAGTAACAGGTGAGAGGACAAGAGGAAATGGCCTCTAGTTACACCAGGGGAGGTTTAGATTGAATATTAGGAAACATTTCTTTACTGAAAGGGCTGTCAGGCACTGGAACAGGCTGGCCCGGGGGGCAGTTGAATCACCATCCCTGGAGGTATTTGAGGCAGTTGAATCACCATCCCTGGAGGTATTTAAAAGATGGGTAGATGAGGTGCTTAGGGAGATGGTTTAGCAGTGGTTAGGCATAGTTGGACTCAATGATCTTAAAGGTCCTTTCCAACCAAGGGCTTCTATGATTTGATGATCTCTATGGGCAATGTGTTCCACTGCATCGAGCTATAGAAGCACAACAGATGTGAAAGCCAGACCATATGCTGATCTGCAATATGAGCTGTAACGAACCACTGCATATATGCAACTGTGAGACTGTTTGGTATATCATTAGCCTACTTCCCAGTGTATTTCTACAAAAGAAAAAGGAAAAAGGAGGAGCTGAATGGAGGAAAATGGGCTGAAGGTACAGTCTATCTAACATAGACACTGTTTTATAGAGCTAAAAAGCGTAATTCGTCAAAATTCTTCTCTGTATTTTGTGCTTGGATTGTTTAATAGTTTTGACTTGGAGCAAGACTAGGAGAAGTATGGTATCTGGGCATCTTAAAATAGGAGGACATTTGATATCAATTATATCACACAGAAAGTAAAAAAATACTGACAATTTGCTATGTATGGGGGTATATTCTTTCAGGGTATTTTAAAACAACCATGTTTTAACCTGTACTTCTTCCTTCGTTTTTTATAAACTTACAAATTACAGTTTACACAATATAGATGCTCCAACTGGGGATTCAATTTCTGAATTACTTTTATTTGACCCTCAAAAACTAACTGATACTAAAGTAATGATTAGCTTACTGTTTGCATTTCATTTAATATATAATCTCAAAATAATATAGCTTATATTGGTCATATCATGTCAGATGATTTAGAGTGAAAGACAAGAGTTTTGAATATATTGAATGAGAGGCACTATATACCTTCTCATAAAAGGACTGTGCAAAAGGAGAACTTCATTTTTACTTTATTGCTTTTCTGTCTAGAGGGAGTTCTATATCTGCAATATATATTTTCGGAAACTCTGCTGTTTACTAAATTTATGGGCTAAAGAGAGTAGTACTACCTGTATATCCAGATTTATTGTCATCAGAACTTTACACCACCCCAAGCAAAGAAAATATATGGTTTCTATGCATTAAAAATGCAATGTATGTAGTAAAAATATTTCAATATAAATTAGAAAATTAATCTTTCTGATTTATAGACAATCTGCTGTTCCACCTTTTTGTCTATTCTCTTTCAAGACACTGTGATTAATGCTATCTTCATAACAGGTATTGGTCACCTATCATGCACTAGTATTAGTTGTTATTGTTAATCGTTTAGAAATGACAGGGATACTAGGTTTTTGTTGGGTTTTCTCACCTTCAAAATAATACAAGTAAAATGAGTGTGTGTGGAAGAATATCTAACAATAAATGGACATGTGAGCAATCCAGCCTTTCTGAACGCTTAGCATATCTAGCAGCTATAAACTAAAGGCTGTGGCCTAGTTGTAAACTCAACAAAAGATTAAACCTTGTGGTCTACATGATTAAAGAACAAGAAACTTGGCAAGTTGAAAGACTCAACAGGATGGGAGGCAAGGATATCACTGGCATCCAAGGACGTTACTGAGCTTTGCAAAATATTTGGCAACTAGCCTGAGGAGTGTGTGAGCAGCTTGTATCAACCAATCATTATAACCGGCATATATGTGTATAGAGTTTTAGGACCTATTAGATTATGAGAAAAAGAGTTATGTAAGCTAGACTGATTATAAAAGCTTTATTGTGTGTATAATAAAGTGGCACTACCTTGATCATACTGGTTGGCATGGTTTTGTCCGAGCTCCCGCAAGGGTGTAAGGCCATTTTCAGAAAGGTAGCAATATGCACAGAAACCATCCATTTCAAATATCATCTAAACATTAACATACCTCAGCCTTATTGAAGAAGACAGAGCTGTATCAGACCTCATAGGACTATCAGCTGTTTTACACAAATGATCTGTGACCATGCAGGTTACAACTGTGATCTCCTCAGCAGCAGTGTCTAGGTGCAGTCTAGACTTCGAAGTCTGAGTTCACAAACTAGCTGATTCCTCTCCGTAGGCCTCAGGGCTTTTCTGGCCACAGGCACATCAGTTGCACCTACACTGTGCATGGGTACATACACGCTTGGCTATGCTGGCGGTCTCACAAGCTACTCTCCTTTACTAAAATTTATCTCCACTGCATCCACAGAAACATATAATGTAGCTTCATCAGCCAAAAGAGCTGGAGGGTGTCTTGTGCCAAGGATCTCTGCTAGGCTTTTGAACTGACAAATTCTTGTCTTGTGGGGTACAAAGATGAGATTGTGGCATGAGAATCCAAATTTCTATAATCTGTTCTACATACAGAGATCTTTACTTTGTCATTGCATGATAAATAACAGTTTGGACTGAATATTACTGACAGAATAGTATTATATTATATATGGGATGTAATAGCATTATTAGATATGGAACAGATCCTCCTAGAAGCTATGCTAAAGCACAGGGGGGACAGGGAGGTGATTTGAAACAGCCAGCATGGCTTTACCAAGGGCAAGTCCTGCCTGACCAACCTTGTGGCTTTCTACGGTGGAGTGACTACATCAGAGGACAAGGGAAGAGCTACTGATGTCGTCTATCTTTTCTTCTGTAAGGCCTTTGACACAGTCCTCCCCAACATCCTTCTCTCTAAATTGGAGAGATATGGATTCGATGTTCAGTGGATAAAGAATTGGTTGCAAGGTCGCATCCAGAGGGTAGTGGTCAATGGCTCGATGTCCAGATGGACACTGGTGACGAGGGGTGTCCCTCGGGGGTTCATACTGGAACCAGTACTCTTTAATATCTTCATCAATAACATAGACAGTAAGATCAAGTGCACCCTCAGCAAGTTTGTGAATGACACCAAGATGAGTGGTCGAGTTGTGACACCATAAGGACAGGATGTCATTGAGAGCGACCTGGACAAGATGGAGAAGTGGACCTGTGTGAACCTCATGAGGTTCAACAAAGCCAAGTGCAAGGTCCTACACCTGGGAACGGGACAATCCACAGTTTCAGTACAGGCTGGGGGACAATATGATTGAAAGCAACTCTGCTGAGATGGACTTGGGGGTGCTGGTTGATGAGAAGCTCGACATGAGCTGCCAATGTGCACTTGTAGCCCAGAAGGCCAACCATATCCTGGGCTGCATCAAAAGGAGCATGGTCAGCAGGTCGAGGGAGGTGATTCTGCCCCTATAATCCACTCTTGTGAGACCCCACTTGGAATACTGTGTCCAGTTCTGGAATCCCCAACATAAGAAGGACATGGATCTGTTGGAACAAGTCCAAAGGAGGGCCATGAAGATGGCCAGAGGATTGGAGCACCTCTCCTATGAAGACAGGCCGAGAGAGTTGGGCTTGTTCATCCTGGAGAAGAGAAGGCTCTGGGGAGACCTTATAGCAGCCTTCCAATACCTGAAGGGGCCTACAGGAAAGCTGGGGAGGGGCTTTTTAGAAGGGCATGTAGTGACAGGACAAGGGGTATGGCTTTAAACTGGAAGGGGGTAGATTTAGATTAGACAGCAGAAAAATTTTTCACGATGAAGGTGGTGAGGCACTGGAACAGGCTGCCCAGAGAAGCTGTGGATGCCCCATCCCTGGAAGTGTTCAATGCCAGGTTGGATGGGGCCTTGAGCAGCCTGGTCTAGTGGGAGGTGTTCCTGCCCGTGGCAGGGGGGTGGAACTAGATGATCTTTAAGGTCCCTTCCAACCCAATCTATGAAAACAAAACAAGAGCATACCATTTCTTTTAGTTAATAAGGAAAAAAGTGTAAAGGTTTTATGGAATAACATAACTTGAAGTCAATCAAGATTCAGATTATCCTGCAAGAAAAAATAAAATCTAGACCTGCTGAAGATTTTGGAGTTTATGTGTTTCAAGTGATGTCCATGAGGACATAAGCTATTCTCATGGTCTTTAGCTATTTTATTCTTTACTGTTCATTTTACAATAGAAAAGATTTGGTTTCAAGATAATGTGCAAAGGGCAGAGAAGGATGCCTATTTCTAAATAGAATACCAAAATAATACATTTGTACTAAACTAGGTATATTATGAGAGTTGACTAGTAGCCATGATCAGGGAGAGAACAACAGTCATTGATTCACATTTTCCTTGAGTGGATTTAATTTGTGCTAGCTCTGTACCAAGAGCATCTTCTGGCTCTTTTCATTGCCTAAGCTGCTCCTATGTACTGGAAGTAGGTGGTTTCACTTGTCTCTTTGCTGTTTATCTACCCTCCACCTACTAGTGTGGGAGGGAGTACAACAGCCCTGTGGTGAGGTCGGTCTCTTCAACATCCTAGGTATGAGGGGAGTAACCCATGTACACCTCATGATCTGCAGGAACATACAGGGCCATAGTAGGGTCACTCGGTTTTTATTTATCAGTCCTCTGATTCAATTCTTTGCTAGTGGTGACGTAATGCTACCAAAATGCTAAAGCAAATACTAAGCTGGGAATCTGATCCTGAAATAATTGCTGTCTTCAGTCACTGAAGATTCCCTACCTAACACAGAAGGAAGCCCTGAATGAGCAATTCAGTTTAGTATATTACAGAAAACAGGGGATGTGGCATCACTAAAATTAAAATCAACACATATTCTTACATAGTTTATTAAAAAAAAAAAAAAAAAAAAAAATGGCCTATCTTACCCCAGAAAATAAATATGCCATATTACGATGTTGCTAGTAAAAACTGTAGATGTCAGGAATGCATATCATAACTACTCCCTGGAAAAAGTTCAAAGTGATGTTACTCAACAATTCTCATAATGTTTGAAAACTGTGCGTGTGGAGATTCAGCACATATGAAAGAAACTTAAGAAATATGAGGGATTCTACAGAATAATGATTTAGGTAAACTTTATACAGTCAAAACCAAATCCAACCCAGACACCAAATAAATTAAGTGCAAATACATGTATTTGGGGAAAAAAGTAATGAATAAGTCTACAGCAGTCAAAAAATAGAAAGAAGATAAAAAGATGGCACATTATATTATTACCGACAGTCATTCTATGCAGGTAACAAATGGGAGATCAACCCTCTGAAGAACAGAGGGTACAGATTAGATTTTTGGAAACACCTGACAACGTTTCACATCACAGATTAATGTCTAAAGCAAAGAGTCAGAGGAGACAGGAGAAGCTGGTCAATTGATTGAAAAAAAAAACCAAAACCAAAAAAACAAAAACCTAAACAATTGCCTGGAGTGCTGATAGGAAAAGGTATCAGTAAACAGAAGTAACAAAGCGCTCATGTCCTTATAAACAAGAACAACAGATACTGTGCCACATCTTTGGCTTTCTGTTATTGACCCCCAGGGTCCCTTAGGTCCCATAAGCATTCTTTCTGTGAAATAGTATACTTGATTTGAAAGATTTTAATGAAGAAACTCTTTCCTAAGCTGCTGGTTTGTCTAGATTTAAAACTGCTTTATAGCTGGCAACCCCAGTTCTCCCTTTCTGTCTCCCCATAATGAAATCACATCATTCTGGACAGCCTACTCTGGAAGGTATTTTCCATATTTAATATATCCTGAGCTAACCAAAGACTAACAGATCTTCTTGGACAGCTCTTCTAAGTCCATTTTCACAGTTTAATTTAAACTCTTAAGACTGTACAGGGATTTGCAACGTCATATCATACAGCATGCAATATAGTGACTGCACATGCGTGCTGAGAACATTACAGCTCTTGTCACATTCCTAACTTTCCACAAAAGCTATCTTTGATGTATTTGACTTTACATTGAACAGTGCCAGGCAGATTATTATTACTGATAATATTTTTGTTAGCAATAGTAATTAGGGCTACAAGAATGATCCAAGGGCTGGAGCACCTCTGCTGTGAGGACAGGCTGAGAGAGTTGGGCTTGTTCAGCCTGGAGAAGAGAAGGCTGCGGGGAGACCTGATTGTGGCCTTCCAGTACTTAAAGGGGGCCTATAGGAAAGAGGGGGAGAATCTTTTCAGTAGGGAAAACAGTGACAGGACAAGGGTTAATGGTTTCAAACTAAAACAGGGTAGGTTTAGATTGGATATAAGGAGGAAATTCTTCACAATGAGGGTGGTGAAGCACTGGAAGGGGTTGCCCAGAGAAGTGGTGGAGGCCCCATCCCTGGAAACATTCAAGCCCAGGTTGGACGGGGCTGTGAGCAACCTGATCAGGGTAATGGTGTCCCTGCTGCCTGCAGGGGGTTGGACTAGATGGGCTCTGGGGGTCCCTTTCAACCCATAACATTCTATGATTCTACGATTCTATGATTATTATTTAATACTAGTTATAACTATTAATAAGAAAAAGGTTTTTTGAAATTGCCTTTCAGAACCTGTTGTACCCCACCACAATCACAAGAAAGGATATAAGTTGGAAATATTTTCAGCAAACACAAACTACAGCAATTTATAGAGAAATCCCATTCATGTTGCCACATGATGGATCAGTTTCAAAAGCAATAGTCCTAGATTGAACTCCTCTGCACCAATTTATATGACAAAATTCCTATCTGGATTCTTACATTGCTGGATCCTGGTGGAAATGCTTCTGAGTATATAAATAAGCATTCATTTTTAATATAATTTTTAGTCTATTAGGTGGATCTTTGAGCTATGTTCTCTGTACTATCCTGGCACTGTTCATTGAGTCTATAACATCTTCAGATCTAAGTATCCTCTGGGATTCAGTGTTTGGGTCATTATCACTCAAGGTTTAGGTGTTCTTTCTTTTTCTTATGTAAAGCAAACATGTTATATTTTACATAATGCCTGTTGAGAGATCCAGTTTATTCTTGGAGGTTACATTAACAAACAAGAAGGGTTTGTTTGTGTTTTCCTGATATGCCGTTGCATGTAAGAAGGTGTATGCATTATTTTCAACAAGACCGTGAAACAGTTATTCCCAAGTAATGAGAATTTGAAATATGATTCTGGTTTAAATATCTATATAAGTGATTAACATTCAGAAGAGCTCAGAATAAGCACCAGCTCTTAGACAAACTAATTTATTAACAAAGTTGGCTGAAAAACTAGCCCTATTGTTCTCTTGCAGATTACACCAAATTATATTAATTTAATTAAAACCTAAATTCATGTTTATTAATTAATTTATTCTGTCAGCAATCGGGAAGATTGAGTAGCTTCTTTAGTTTGGAGGCTGAAAGCAATGTGAGATTATGTCCTGAATTAAGAGGTAACAAGGTAAATTGCTAATATATTACATATGCTTGCTTCTGGAAACAACTAGAATCAAGTTTAAGAGATTTTCTCTAGAGAGAGATACAAATAAAGAAAGAAAACATATTTCTGCATATTGTCACAATCTTTACACTATTATTATTTGAGTTATCCTCGTAAGATGAAGAACCTGATTCCTTCTCAAAATACCTAACCTTTGATGTGCTTTCTAAAAGAAGAATTGAGGCATATTTTGCCACATATTTTACAAGGTTTTGAATATATATTTACATTAATAAAGGTAACTTTCAAATGTATCAAAAGAGGTCAGGGAAATAATGGTCAAAGGCTGACATAAAGTCCACACAAAGCAAATAGAAATAAGCATTTTTTAGATAGTGTAATATTAAAGGGGAAAAAAAAAAAAAAAGAGAGAAAAAAAACCCCAAAAGACCAGGATTAATAAGAACAGTAGAAGAGGAGGAACTCTGACAATATCAAACCGAGTAAACTGAAATATAAGTTATATTAAAAAGAAATGTGATTACAAATCAAAGCCCCTTAAACCCTTTTATCAGGGACTTCTTAAATTGTATTTTAACAATTAATAAAGAATTTGGAAACAAATCTAAAGTAAACCCGTCTATGCCTAATGGAAGGGCATAGTGGGGTTAGTGGATAGAGCGTTTCACTTCCACTTCCACTATATGTGCCCTCAGGTGGTTTACTTTTATGGCCACGAGTTCATGGTACAGTATGTGAAAACTATAGTTCCTGATTCAAATAAATGTTATGATAATTCTGAGAATCTGCTTGCTGTAATGCAAAGACTCCAGGAAAGAAGTTCCAAATGATGATTAAAGATCCTACTTCCTCTTCTCAGGTCCCGAGATAAGAGGAGAGGTAACAAAAATCCTTTGAGATTGTCTTTTGTTAAAGGTTTCTTCCCTAAAGGAAAGTGTTACTGCCTTTGTATAGCAAGGTATAAGGACAAACTACAGTGACTCCCAAGGCTGCATTACCCTGTGCATTAGAAAATAAGCTCACAGTCAACAATTCAGAGTTTATCCCTACAGTCAAATGTCCTGCCTGCACATGAGTGCTGGTATATGACACCTAACTGAGAAAGGGATATATGTGTTCTAGAAAATTTTTTCCTATTTCCAGAAAGGAAAGATGAAAATGTACAAATTATTTCTGATTCACAGTTCTAAAAATGGGACTAGATCCCACAGTGTTGCATAGTTAACAACAAAGTATATAAAGATTCTTAGTATTTTATCATCTTACTTCAATATTTCACATAGGATTTTACAAAATTTGTAAATACAAACCTCGTAATGCATTTTAAAGACCTAATTTATTATAGAATGTTCTCTCATTTCAGTACAGTTTGGTTTTTCATTTTTTCTCCATTTTTGCTTCATTTTCTTGACCTTATCTCTCTAAGAATAATGGTACTATCTTAATTCAATTGCAATCATTTGAAGTGAAAAACTGCTCATCATTAATCTTATAGTGACAGGCTTTATTGTAATTAAACTCCAAAGATATGTAATTCCTTATTAAAAGAGATTCTTTTACTGCTCAGCTCACAATTCAGTTTTATCTGTTTTCATACACTTGGCCATTTCATGGTAGTAAGTTGTCCCTTATTTTACCTGAATGTTTTAAATTTGTTGATTTTTGATGTTATGTTTATGCAGCTGTGAAATTAAATCATAAATGAAAAAGCCTTATCTATAAGTAAACACAAAATACCGATTTATTATATTTGTGAACAAATAATTCCATGAATAACTTAAGAGATGGTTTGTATTACTGAAATTTTAAAAATATACTCTAACAACTGTCATGCCAAGTACATATAGATCACCCTTGACACTTTGTTATACTATTGCTGATATGAAAACAGTGTTTTCGTACAGCAGTGAACCCCTGAAAGAGAAGGTAAGAAACAGATGATGCAGTGGGCAACGTACCTCATTGTTTTAAGCAATCTGCAATACAATCCATGAGCAGCAGTTCTCCATGTTAAATAAAACAGGGGCAGCATTTCATTCCTGAACATCGAGAGATAAGTAAGAAGTGCAATATTCTAACTTTTGCAGTTACCAGAATCTATAGTGCTTTATTTTGAAATTAACTTGTTTATTTATAAAAATTGATGATAGAGTGTTGTAACTTCTTTTTTTTTTTTTTTTTTTTTTTTTTTTTTTATCCCTAACATAGGTAGGAAACATCAAAAAATGTCTCCTCAGGTTAATGTTTCTTTATTTTTCCTTGCCAGTTTATTTTATCTTTGTGGAAACAATGTGAAAAGGTTATCAGCCTAGATGATTATGAAGCATGTTCTTTCTGATAAAGAGAAACTGACCTTTTACATTTTACATATGGGTCGTGAAATGTCAGGGCACTGAGGGCAATAATGGCCCTCAATGGCCCTATCCAGCCTCCCCTGGGGCCTCCCCCAGCCCTGCCCCATGGCCCAGGACCCCATTTCAGCTCTGCCCGGAGCTCCCAGTGTCTGTCCTGGTGATGCCATAGGAGTATCGCTCCCCAGCTCCACCACAGCAGGACCCTGGCCCTGGCCTTGGTGAGCTGGGCCCAACCCACAGGCTCACGTCCTCGTCCCCACAGCCTGACGTCTCCATTCCCACAGAGGCACCTGGTGGTGCCTGGAGCTGCCCCCCGCTACCCTCCTGGCCTGCCCTGCTCCCTGGTTGGGGGCCATGGAACTGGCCCTGGCTGGTGAGGCCCATGGAGATCCTCTGTGTCTCCTGGCACTCGAGTCCAGGAGCTGCCAGTCCTCGCGGCACCCTGACATAACTGATGCATGCAGTCACCAGTCTCATGAGGGTTCCTCTTTTCTGCACAGTCCTCAAAGTAAAATATTTCAAACAACTCATCTATAACAGCATTCTCAACCCCAATTATTTTCATTTCATACAATGACAGAACAAAATCAGCAAAGGAGAAGAAACTGTGTATATCGGTTTGCCACTTCACAACAGACCTCAATAAAACTGTGTTGTTGTCTATCTTCAGGAGATCTGAGTAGCACACAAGAGCTAACATCACTTACATTTCAAGGTGCTTTACAAGACAGGTCAGATCCAACATCCCATTTTACAAACTGGAGTGTGGTTGTGCTACCTAGGCTTCACTGTATTTAACGCAAACCTCATGTCTTGTTGGCCTCTATATTGCATCCACTCAGACTCTTGTATGTATCAGCAGAGTAGGCAGAAGCGTAAGTGTGTGTGTAAAAAGGTAAACCTTCTTAAGTGGCACTTAAATCAACACTGACTTTATAAAGGAACAGGATAACAGCCATATGAAACTCACAGTAGAACAAGAAGATGCATGTAGTGACTTCATTGGACTTCTAATACGCCAGAGTTATTCCTTTTCCAGATTTATTCTAGTTCACATGTGCCTTTCTCAATTAGATAATTTGTCTTTCTCCTGGTTTCAGCCAGGATGGACTTCAGCAGCTCCTGTGATTTGGATTTAGTATGTGAAGAACGCTGACAGCACGCTGCTGTTGTTCATTGCTGCTGAACGATCAAGGACATTTTGCAGTTTCCCAAGTTTTGCTGATGTGCAGGTGCAAACACTTGGGAGGGCACAGCCAGAGTAGTTGATCTAAACTGGCCAAAGAGAGTATTCCATGCCATAGACGTCATGCCCAGTATAAGTGAGGGTCAGCCATTGCCCCCTGGCTCTGGTTCCTTGTGCGGTTCATGTTCTGTTCATGTTCCCTTCTTCTTGCCTTATTTTTGGTTTATTTCATTCAGGCCTGTTTGTTCATCTGTCTGTTCCCTTGTGCTCTCTCTGGAACTTGCTGTTTTGGGATGGCTGCAGGGGAATATCCCTGCTCCCTGACTGCTGCTTGGGACAGGCTGTATCGGTCTCCCAGTGGTGAGAAATTGTGCATTGTTCATTTTATATATCCCATTATCCTTATACATTATTATTATCATTAATATATTTTTATCTTTGCCGTCCTGGTAAACCGGCAAGCTCGGTCTCTCTGATTCTCCTCCTTACCCCACCAGGAAGGGGTGAGCAAGCAGCTGCGTGGTCCAGTTAGTGTTTGGGGTTAAACCATGACACTCTTATATTCCAAACTGGTGTACCTCAGTTCTGAACATCACTTCCAACATTTTTACTTCCTGCTATTGGAGAGGTGGGCCTGTGTGAACTGCATGA
>KL269465.1:1381-12242 GCA_000699545.1 Podiceps cristatus | reverse complement strand
CTCTCTGGCACTGGCGGTTCTGGGATGGCTGGGGGGAAATATCCCTGCTCCTGGCTGCTGTTCGGGATGGGCTGTGTTGGCCGTTGGGCAGTGAGAAATTGTGCATCGTTCATTTTATATATTTTATTATCCTTATATATTACTGCCATCATTAATATTATTTTAATCTTTTGTTTTTGCTGTCCTGGTGAAGAGGTTTTATCTCAACCCGCGAGTTTCCCTTTCTCTCCAGTTCTCGTCCCCACCCCGCTGGGATGAGTGGGGAGTGAGCGAGAGGCTGCGTGGTATTCGGTTACCAGCTGTGGTTAAACCACGTCCCTGGTCCCTGGAAACACAAACAAGAATATTTACCTGTAATTTGTTCTCTGACCCTTTCATACTGCTATGATCAGGCTTCCAGCTTTTTATATCAATCCACAATTGATGATAAGAAGCCTTGTCTCTGCACCAGGCCTTTACCACAGTGAAGCGGCTGTGTACCATGAGTGGTGTGAGTGCAGCTCGTGCAAGCACTTAGACCGCAAAATCGGAGATGAGGAAGAAGAAAGTGGATCGACAAAGAAATAGACCCTTGCCTCAGAATGATTCCTGCAGTCCTCCTCTTTTATCTAAATTGGTCTTCACCCGGGAAAGCTGGTTAAAGTTTGTCACGCTAGGGGAAGAGTAAAAAAATACCACATCGATGGTATAATCTTTACTGCACTAATCCTGTTAATGATTATCTCCCCGCCAACTGATGTCAGCAGCAAATTACAAAACAGATGAAATCCCTAATTTCTGATCCGATCTCACCTTTCCCTCTATATTTCTTAGCCTTCCAGTAGTAGAAGCTATTCCTGAGATGAACTTCCTGAACTTATGTTAAAGTTTTTATGACCGCCTTAAAGTTTTATAAGACTAACCTGCACTAGCAATAATACTGATCTTTAACTCAAGGATATCTAAGAAGGAGCAAGATAGACTCTGACCCTTTGCAATAAACATGATTGCATCCTTTAAACATAGACTACGTCTCTTTAAAGTGTGAGAGAATAGAATTTTCTGATATAAATTTGTACTATATGAGTATTACTCGGTTTAGACACAGAAAAATTTCTTTGATGCTATGAGTATATATTGTACTTCGCAACATGTAGGAAATATCTTTCTGCATCTGCAGTTATCTCTGTATTGATTGTGCTGTAGGAGCATCTAAAGCTTCAGTGTGGCAACAACTGTACAAATCCAAACCTCTGCTTCCAGGAGATTTTCTACCCTTGCGTTTGGATTCAGAGTTAACGTGTCCCTCAGCCAGCTGACCGTGTAGGAGAGAGGGCAGTGTTCAAGCGGAACATAAAATCCAGCCAAGGGCCACGGAGTGCTCTCATCTCTTGAGGGAGCCCCTCTTTCGCCTGTCACAAAGGAGCGTGTTCAATGCTAGGCCGCAGCAGTACTGATGATCAGCCATTAGCAGGAAGCCAACAGCCCCTGTGCCTCTCTGGTGGTCACCACCTCAGAGATCTTCCTCCGCTTTGGACAGTGATGCGCGCCGGCAAGGAGCCCACCCCAGGCCCGTCAGGCACACGAGCAAAGGGTGCTCAGCCTTAGTCCTAAGTTCAGAATGCCAGTGGCCGTACGGGAAACCCTATCATCTCACCACAGCTAAGTCTTTCTCCGGCCAAAGGCGAGCTGGCAGCTGAATGAAAAGGGAAGATTTCTTGCCATTCAGCTGCATCACACTACGCCGCTTTGGAAATGAGAACAGGAAGGCACTGCGGTTAAATGAGTAATTCTGGATTTAAATAAAACAGAGCATTGTATGAAAATAGATATTGTAAATACACAGATAACGAGCTAGGGATTTCCTATTTCAAAATCCAAGAATTGAAAGGTGAGGGTTATGTAAAGCTAAGATAATTTTTCCTTAGATAAGGACTGGAAAGCACACTGTTGCAATAATACTCACAAGGACTAAGGTACAATTGTAATATCCCAGCACAATTCCAAGGTAGCTGAGCGCTAATAAGTTACCGAGTCTTTGCTATCAAATGCATTGCAAAGAGAGGACCTGGTAATAAGCGAGTAGAGCAGTTTAAAAGAAGAGGACTGCTCTTATGCACCCAGAAGCCCACGTGCGCAAACGTAGAATAAATAGCATTTTTCTTGTTCAAACAAGCTTGCATACAAAATGGAATTAATTGCACTTACTTGTTACCAAAAGAGTTACAGTCACACGCATATTGTCATTTATTAGGTCAAGATAAACCTTAATTGTTATTTTGAATATAAGTGTGCCTAATACAGTGGTGCTGTAGCAGGTGCGGCACTGCGGTATCTAAGAGACTAAGAAGGCAGTCATGAAGTTTGCGTGGTTATATATTGTAAATTTTCTATAGAGCTCAGTAACCGATAAGCATACTTTCAGGCAAAAAAATGGAACAAACTTGAGGCACACCGGGGTGTAAGGGCTGCTGCTTCCAGAGGGGAGGTGGTAAACAGAACTTTCTGTTGGAGGCAGACAAAGGTCCCGTTATCCCCTAACATTTAATAAGACCAGTTTCAGTGACGAACCTACACCTCTTCTTCTGTAATCATCTACGTTAGCTTCTGTTCTTGACAGTTCTGCACGTCAACGGGAGCTTCGGGCTTCGCGTCTACATCAGTCTTGTACTTCCTTGGTACCTCAAGTGGCTTAACAGCAACAAGATCTGACCCACCTTTACTGCAGTCATGAGACTGAGGAAATGCTCCCATAATGCCTGTGAAGCAATCATGTGCGCTTCATATAGGTGCCTTTTGACCAAACATGGTTGGCATTCGTAGGTTTTATGGCATGTAATGCATTTATCTAGTTTGCAGAGATGCTGTGCTTTAGAAGAAAGGGAAAGACGACAGAGCGAGCACTTACGACTTTAGTAGTGGAACTGTATAAATATTTGACTGTGTGGACTGAGTGTAGCCCAAAAAACACTTCAGAAGTTTGGAGTTCAGTACTGGAACAAGGAAAATTTTAGTGACATGAATAAGAAAATGGGAAGAAAGAGCCTGAAAAATGCAAAAAGTCAAGGAAGTCTAGTGTTCTTGGAAACCAGCTATTGCACTTACTTAATTTCTAATAGTGGGAGTGACATGAGCAGCTAGGCTTCTTTGGAAGAGCTATCTAACAACGGACAACCTGTCCAATTTTTGTTAAAATTAGAGCTGCCCTAGCTTGTATTCATGCTCACTGTAACTACTAGTTATGCCTTTCCTTTTTGTCTATTAAGCAGCAGAGAGATATCGAAGGCCAAGCTATTCCCAGCTGCCACGTGAGTGAGCAAGTGAGGATGCACAGGGAGGGATCCCCTCCCTCGCTGCTTCTGTTGCAGCGCCCATTTAGTTAGTCCCAGCACTGAATTTTAGGAAGAAACATGGAAATGAAGCACCCAATTCACCTCTTAGGCAGGCAGCAGAGGTCAAATAAGCACCCTTCGGAACGTGCAGGATCTGGTTTCCTCCTCCTCCCGCGGCTGCTGCATTTGGGTGTCGGAAACACCGTCCCCCCGCGCTCTTTGGAAGGAGCCATCAGGCAAGTCCTTGCTTCCTGCAGGTCCCAAGAGCATCTCCCTCCTCTCCAGGCCGTGTTGCTAATACAGCGCGTGCCATATAGATCCTCCCCAAAGGTGTCCCCCACACGTGGCGTTTAACAGGTATACGGTCCTACCGCACCGGTGCACATCTTCTTCCCGTGACTCCAAAGCCTTAACACACTCTAGAGCTTAAAAAGTTTTGCTTCCCCGGAACAGATGTCTTGAATTCCTGTTTATCTGCTGCACTCGGAGAAGCTCTGTGCTGCCTGTCTTCCACATGCTTTCAACATCCTCGCAACTCCCAAGGCTCCCGGTGAGGCCTGCCCTGCGAGCAGCTATTATTTCAGCCAATCCAGCCACTTCTGCGGCCCGACAGAAACTGCAAGGTGCCTCCATGCACTCTTTCGGCTCCACTGATAGTCCTGATTTCTCAGCTGTCGTACCCAACTCTTTCTAGTTACGATTCAGTACCAAAGCGAAAGCACACTTTGCGGTGATTTCTTAATCTTCAAGACGGCAAAACTACAAAGAAGGGATCTTAAATTCTTATTCCCACCCCGACATGTCTCTCCTGGCTGCATTCTTGTGCCACGCGGGTGGATAGTCAAGGTAGTTTGTTTGAAACAGGCCCGATACGGCGTGTCAGGTAGGTGGCTCTGCCTACCGGGTCGTTCAGAGCTGCCTTGGTGGCCCCGCGCGCTCTGTGCAGTGCGGTACAGTCCAGCCCACCACGGGTTATCACTAAAGCGGGAATGCTGGGTTCCCGATACACTGTGGTGTTACGGAGTGGCATCCTTTTGCAATGCTGTTCCACATATACAATAGACATGCAGAAATTGCTATAATTATCATGCAGTTTTCTAATACTTATCCAAAAGTCGTTTGGACATCGTGACTTTCACTGACCTTGCTTTTTCTTATCTCTGGTGCATATCTTGTCTGTAGTTTAGATCATGCCAGGTGCTGCCTGGCTAAAGGTACTATGAATTTCTTAAGGGAGTCTCCTGCTAAGCGCTTTCCTATTTGTGGCTAAACAAGCAACATCATTCTTTCATTGTTTTGAAGTCATTGCTGCTGGCCGTGGTAATCAGCACTTTGGCAAAGCTTCCCTTTTTAGTCCTCATCAAAAAAAGTCCTCATTAAAGTCATTGTTCAGGATCTCTTGGCACGGTTAGAAACACCGGATCTCACCTCCACTCCCCTGCCCCGACACGCTCTGGTCATTTCAACGCTTTGCAAGAAGCAAAAGCCATTTTTGCACCTCTGTGCCAGGCCCTGAGCGCAGTGACAGGCCTTTACGGCCTCAGCCAGCCTCACTTGGGACCCCCCACCCACACCCCTGCCTTTGGGGGCCCTATTTAGGATCAGGTTGGGCTTTTACTCCCTTCTTCAAGCTCTGTCACAGCCCTGGTGCACTGTCAGAAATCTCACTTGTAAGGATGAGGACTTTCCTCTAGGGATGCTGAGCTTTTGGTGCTGTGACCAGGAAGTCCGTGGCTTTCCCTTTGAGGAAAGACAGCTTCTTCCTTGACACCAAAAGCAGCCTACTCTGAAATCCAAAATTAGAGCCAAGGAAATAATTAGGGTTTGAGGAAAAACTGCCAGTCCTTAAACGTACCAAATACTGTTTTGTGGCCATGCAAAGTTTTGCAAATCTTCTATTAGAGACGGAGGAGGATTCCAATCTTAAATCTAAGACACTTCCAGGCTGAAGAAATGTTTTGAGCAATACTTACCTGTAGTCAAATTCTAGGGCTATGCTCTTATGTTCCATTTTATTGTACAATATAACATTTTATTGTTTTATCTTCAGTTAACACTACTTAACAATTTGGTGCTGCCACTGGTTTGCTTGGTTTTAAGTAACTTATATAAAAATATCTAATCTCAGCAGAATTCTTCATGTGCTGAGCTGTAAGCTACCAGCAACGGGTATGACATCTCATGGCGCTCCCACGCATACGCTGTGGACAGAAGTACTAATTTGAAAGTCACATCGCTGTACCGATTTTACGAGTAGCTCAGAGGATGTTGGTTCCTGTCTTTATAATGTTAATGGCAGTTCTTGTACACTTATTTCGGACTATTTTTTATAGTTGGTCCACTTTCTGTGTGTAGGAACACTAATGCTATTCCTGTAGAATCTGACAACCATCAAAGCTACTGCTGATGAAAGAATAGAGTCCAACTACATGTAATAAGACGGAACCATTTCTAGCATTTCAAAGCATACTGATGGGTTCTGAGCAAACTATTAACCTGTTTAGCTAGAAGAGTAACTGCAGTACTATAGTACCATAGTACAGGAATCCCTCTGAAAGCAAGGGATTTTTTGTGAAGAGAAAGCAAGAAAGAAAATAAGTGGGAAAAAAAATATATCGGTTTCCACGTAAGCAACATGTTGCTCTTAGAGCCGGCTGCGGCTACCTGCACTCAACTTACTGCAAATCTATCAGCACGAGTCTGAAACAGGAGGGTCCATTGACACCAGTTGCAGAACCAGGCATATTGATTCAAGTTCCCTCACTGCCACCTTCAGACAGCTGCAAAAAGGCATCTGTTTTGTACTTCTGGGCATTGGAAAGAACTGAAGTGTGAAATCCAGATGTTGGTGCATGGGAGGGAGCGCAGCCCAGCTCTTCTGCTCCAGCCCGAGCGGCTGGCCAACAGGGGAGTGGATTATCTGCACAGAGAAGCTAGCGTGAAGAAAGGGAAACAAAACTAAATGAGGAGGAAAGAATTTTATTCTCCACACCTGTTCTTCATTGGTATGTGAGTGAAACATCTGCTCCTATTTATAAATGAGCAATGAAGTTGTCACAGAGTAAGACAATGGGAGCTTGTTCTCAGGAGAATAGCAGAAGTACCTTTTCAAGATAGGCAGCTCAGAAAAGCAGCATGGGTTCCCACTTGCTGGAACAGGAAAGTAAATCATAATCTGACACAAAAATCCCTCAGAGCCACGTTTCCACTGCTGCCAGCTCTCTTAGCTCACAACTTTTGGAATTTGATTATGTAAAGTATAGAAATAATCCTACAGTTTGGGGAACAGGTCTGGTCCTGGCTGCCCTTAATGTTGATGGGAGATGGACACGAGAGGCTGCGCGTGTGATCTTAGCACGAGGGAATTGAATCTGAAGTGGGATACATCTGTCACTGGGTCACACAGGTGCCAAAAATAAACCAACCAAAACCAACCAGGTGGGCCCATCAACTGCCCATCCAGAGAAATATTTTTACATATCTCCATCCCCCACAGCAGGTCTCCAGAAATCTCACTCATCAGGCCTTGCCTTAGAGAGCAAGTTCCTTTAGCCACTCTCCTTTGGCCGCTCTCTTCACAGCCCTTTTATTCGGAGCAGTTGAGGCCATTTTCTCTGCTCCCTGGTCATTGCCTGGCTTCACCCCTTGCTTTCTGGGTGAGGTTGTAAATCCCCGCAGCTCAAGGGATTTGGAACTGTATTTAAGAGACTAGTTCATGCTGTTCCCGGGGGCGGGGAGGGGGGGACGCTTTAGTGATTTGCTGCATAGAAGCACTTTTTTTTTTCGCCTTGTTACAATGTTGTCTGACACTCCTAAAGCTGTGAACCTGTGCTGGAAAACACACGAAAAACGGAATTTTAGAATTTTCTCCCTGGCAAAAGGCATTGATGGGTGAGAGTCTTTAGGGAGCCCAGAGAGGAATGCAAAGGCTTTGAGGAGACGCGGTATTTAGCGCTGCAGAAACGAATCGGAAATAGCAGCGATGACGGTCGGTCTGAATGGGGCGAGTTCCCAAGGTCTCGGTCAGCAGACAGCGTGGAGAGAGGGTACCCCTCGCTGGGACGGACGGGTCCCCCTTGCTGCTCAGAGGGGCTGTGCTGCAGGGCTGAGCGCGGGACCCGCAGCGCTCGGGAGAATCGCTCTAATCCCTGCGGCGCTGGGTGCTCTGCCCTGGGCGAGGCTGCGGGATTAGTGCTGAATTTTATTTCCTGGTGGAATCAGAGTCCTCTGCCGAGCCCTGCGCTGGCAGTCATCAGCGAAAAGGCACTAATAGGCCACAGAGAGAGTTTTCTTGGACACTGCTGCTGGTCACGTACGTGACCTGAAGCAACGTAACAACCTTTCTCTCTGCGGGGCTTTTTCAGAATATCACGGGAGACAGAAAGCCCCGAGTCTCGCTGGACTGCGGGTACGACATGAGAACAGGCACCCAGCTCAACGGGGCAATGGCAATGATCCCACCGACCAGATACGCATAACCAGAACTCATCTTTTTTGTGAAAATGGGGCTGTATTTCTGCCTGCTCGTCTGGATATAGTCAGGGGTATAACACGGGTTTTGATAGGATGCCAGGAGCACAGAGCTGCAGCGTGTAATACATATAAGCTTTCAGGATAACCTTGGAAAGCAGGTGCTAACTCTTTTTTTAAATTACTTACCTTCTTTCTTGCTTTTTCTTCACACAATATTCAATTAAATTACAATTTTGGCCTCTCTTTTTTATTTATTTAATTTTTCTGAAGATTTGGAGTTAGGTTGGATGCTTAAATTCGCTAGGAAGCACTTGAAAAAGGCAACCGCTTGTTTAAATGCTCCATGTGAGCCTGGGAGCCTCAGCTGAGTGTTTGCCAAAATATTGCCCCAGGACAACAAGGAACAGCTTGTGCAGCACGTTAAACTGTCGCGAGGCTGCCTGAAGGCAAGGCTGTGAACTCTGCTTTCTCTCCAGCACTAACCGTGCAGCTATTTCTTAGAGGAAGATAAAAGTTTAAAAAAAACAAACCCTGCCTTGGCAAAGCAGAAAAAAGCCATTTCTATTTCCCTATCTAGAACATTTTGGGGTTTTGACCTGGTGTCGTTAAAACAGCACCGTTAAAATGTTCCACGTAGTCAGAAGCATTCCTTCGAAATCTAGGCAAAATATCCCCAGAATATCAGCAGCTCCAGTATCTGGCCTGGTCTGGGATAACGGACAATTAGAATGGTAAGCAGGAAGGACTGGGGTGGAAATAGGTTTCAGTGTCCCTTTACATTAACGACTTTGCAGTTGACTACAAAGACAGTATTGTTTTGAGCCTCTCTGTAACTTCTGATTAGGTTTAGCTCCTTTTCCAATTTTTTCTCTCCTACAGGCCACATCTGAAGATTTGAACATCTCTGTGAATAACAGATATTACAAACTAAACTAGATGGAAGGCAGAGGGTGGCACAGCTTTTGGAAAAAAACATCTGACCCTTCGCGTGGAGTAGTCAGGCTCAGATCTTGTATAGAGATGCCCTTATATCATAGTTAAATTGATTCACAAAATTTTATTTAAATAATTATTAAAGTTCTGTCTCTGAGAGGTCTTTCTGTTGCTGTGTATCACTGTAGTAGGGTATCTTCCTCAAAAAAAAAAAAAAAAATTATCTCCATTCTAAAAATCAGATGGAACTTAATGGTGTGAGGAGTTACATAGATTGCACCTTGCTTTGTTGTTACCCTAAGTATATGCTGCAGGAACAACTTTCTTTTCTTGGAAAAGTAAGGTATGCTCATCATAAAACTATGCTGAATACTTTGACCTTTGACTTTTTAATCTTTAGACTGACTTACCAGAATTGAAAAACACTGTTGATTGCACCACGGATAAGAGTTCTGATAATACAGTTGATGATTGCTTTGTCTAAGAGTCCAAAAAAGTGCTGTTCTCAGCTGAGCAGATATTTTAATGGAATTAGTTAATTTAAAAGAACTTCATTTAAAGTCCTGTGTCATTATGAGAAGCAAGCCGATAGAATGAGAGTCTGTCACGTACTATGAATTACATGTAAAATGAATTACATACGTTGGATTACAAATAATCAAGATGAATAGCACTTAACTAGCTGCCTACATGGCTATTCTGATATAATCGTCCTGCCATTTCATTTCATTTCATTTCATTTCATTTCATTTCATTTCATTTCTCTCTCCCTTTCCATTTTTAAGTATGCTACGTTCTTCTCGTGTCTGATACCAGCAGATGTACTCTCTGGGCAAAGACCAAGAGTCTACTCCATCTAGAACCATTAGGCTGCTCTTGAATGTAAGTATATAAATAGAAAAAAGCTTGGTGAGGAAGAATCATCAGACATTCTAGGTCTAAACGTTCCCCTCAGAAGTAGGAATAAATTTAGGCCTGTACTTCTCTGCTCTACTCCTTGGTGAATGGAAACGTTATTTTTGACTTGAGAAGAATCCAGAAATAGCTTGAAAACAGCATATACAAGTAGTAGTACGTGTTTCTAAAAGACATTCTGCTGAAAGACAGAGGCTGAAAAGTTGTCTTCTATATGCATTTTCATTTATGAGGTTTGTTGGTATTTTGTGGCTTCTATTGCCAGAAGCTCTTGGAAGGAAGTTCTTTTTAGTAAAGGAAGATTCCAGCTCAAGTCTATCATTGGTGGTTGAGGAAAAGAAAAAAAGTGAATTAAAGTGCGAAGGGAAAGAAGGGTCTGCAGGAAATACTTGGCTGTACAACAATATCCCATCCTGCAGCTTACCCTGTAAAACACCAGTGCTTGAGCTTCCCCAGGGACAGCAGAGGCAGCAATACTACAGACTTAAAAGTGAACTGCTGCATAAAAGCCAATCTCATTTGACATCTGATTATCAGTGGAGAAGGTCTTGGACAAGGGGTTAAAACCTCGGACTGGATCCAGATAGCCCAAGACACTGTTTGATTATTTCTCCATCTCTGAGCCTCTTTGGCTCCATTTGGTGTTGGATATAAAGGATGCAACTCTTTAGCTGGTTTTAAAAGGAAGGCAAAATATTGCTTTGATCATCTGTAAGACCTGAAATTCCTGGGTTTCTTTGATTTTTCTTGTGCTGCTTTTTCTTCAGTGCAATCTTTACCAAGTGCTAAGTTTTGCTGGTCTGTTCATTTATGGTCCTGGCAACCTGTATTGCCACATAAAAGCTCAAACCAACATGTTATATGCCTGAAGAATAAAGATGTCCTCATCCTTGTGTAGAAACACCTACTATTTTGGTTGCTGCTGCTTGCAATAAAAATTAATTTAGATAGGAGGACTTACTGTTGGCCAACAAAATTGCACTCACAGTTCAGCTTGGGTTTGCTAAAACAGAACAAAATATTTTATAGTATTCTTTCTGTGCAAAAACATTTGGTTCTTGCTGTGAAGGACATGCCTCCCAACTAACGTCAAATAAATATTACTCATGTTAGACCCCTCCTCCTAATGGGACACCCCCTTTCAGGCAAACTGGCTAACCAGCACTCCAGTGCGTGTATCTCCCCCGCCTCACATACACACCTCTTTGTGAAAGAGTGCGTAGTAAATG
>KL269464.1:0-15156 GCA_000699545.1 Podiceps cristatus | reverse complement strand
ACATAGAATCGCCCCCCCCCCCCCCCCATGATCATTTAGGAGAGAAACTCAAAATATCTGCAGTTTCAAATAGAACTAAAACCTGATTATGTTGCCCATTGCCTGTAAGTATGGAAACCTGGCGGAGCCGGGTGTCAGGACACGATGCTATTTGTCCTATTTGATTAGGAGTACATACTTCAGCGTAGTAATATCTAATATATGTTAGTGAGGTGTGTGAAAATAGCAATGAGAAAAACATCAGAAACTGATTTCAGACGTTGTCAGCCTGAGCTCTAAGGCACAAGGTCTTTTCTGGGAGGAGGATGTTAGACAGTGTAATCACAGTCTAATGGCTGCACATACCAGTGTGATTCTGGCGAACAGGGCAGGTACAGGAGGAAATTAAGAAATCTCATACGCATATTTCAGTGCCATCTCTGCTGACTGGTAAGAGCAAATAGGAAGAATAGAAGGATAAAGCGATGCAGAATATTGTGTCCTCAGTCATAGATGAAGCCTGTGCTCTTGGTGATGCAGGAGTAGGTAGCAAAATAAGTGCAATTTTAATGCTCTGATCCTTTCAGCCACTCTCACCTCAAATCTTTGAGGCATCATGGTTTTTAAAGTTCTTTTAAAAGGAAGCTATTACATGGTGGGCCTAATAACCATAATATGATCTCTTTAAGCATTTAAAAGCAAATAATTTAAACTGAGGGTAGAATTTTGTTGTGACCTTAACAGAAGATACTGTCTCTTAATTTTTTTTTTAATATTCAATGGGAAAAAACACCTTTTTTAATTATTGTATTTTTAACTGAACCTGATACCTGAACAATTAAGGTCCTTCGTATATTATATCTGCATTTTAGGTCTAAAATAATGAGCAGAACAACATGATAATCTAAACTGAAACTATTTGCATTCCTTTAGGGTAATTACTTAGGAATTACTATTAATAGTTCTAACTCATTATGTCTACTCAACATATTCTGGCTACTTGAAAGGAAGGACAAAATACACTCTAATCAGTCCTGTTTATGAAATGAGTGTATTCTGACTCTGGAAACATTTAGTTTATATGCTGAAGACAAAATCTATTTGTTGGAGACACCAAGCACAAAATAGAATTTTAAAGCAGGTCTGGTTAGTTTGAAACATCATTTTTATGTTTGTTTTCTAGCTGTTCATTTGTACTGTGCTTTGCTGCTGAACACGGTTTCTAACTTTGAATTACTATTTAAAAGTCATTCTGGTAGAGAATGATAACGAAACAGATCCTGAGGGCTGTTTGGGTTGGTTGTTGTAACAACTATTTCAGATGCTATAGCATTGAGATAACTGGAATAGAAACGAAAAAGTGGCCCTTGAGCTAAAATGCTGCTGTGACAGGAAAAACTGTGTTTATTTACATGTAAAACTGAGTCAGTGCTCTTCACCACTTAAAAATGGTCCAAGGAGGAAGATGCCGTGCTGTTTAAAATTTGAGTTTACATCCTGTTGAAGGAGCAAGCTTTCAGCTCATTTCAGTCATTCTCTGGTCAGCTGAGATGGGACTAGAATAAAAAGATCTTGTTTCCCATTTAAAAAGCATGTTTGCTTTTAGATGACGAAGGAGATAGGCAGGAAAGCGAAGGAAAAAAAAAGTCGATATAGATGAGAGAACTGGCAGCCTCTTGTCAGTGTGCTTAGACTACATGGATAATTCCTGCAGTTATTTTTTTCTCTCTCTCTCTTATGAAATGTGCATTGGGGAAAAGAGGGTTTTATTGCCCATAGGAGCCTGCTGCTAATTAGCTCCGTCAGCTGCTCATCTGTTCAGGGAGAGCCTGGGAGGCATCCGTGCCTCCCCGGGGCGGTGTCGAGGGCCCGTGCTCTCCGGGGCCGAGGGACCCGGGGCAGGGGCAGAGGAGGATGCGTCACTGGGGAGCTGCTGCTGGAGAGAGCCGGGCAGTTCCCCTCCTGCCTCCGAGCCAAAGCAAAAGGAACTGGTCCTGATGGGGAGTGTGTGGGGAGTGTTTCTTCTGACGGGAGTATTTCCGATAGTTGTTTTTCACATGTGTTTGGATATTGACTCTGAAGTGCAGATTTAAAGAAAAATCCTCAGTGAAAATTGTCTCAGCGGATTCCTTTAGGTTTTTACATTCTGAAACGAATTTACTAAATTGATTTTTTTTCTGTTTTGTGGGCGGAAAATATTTTTGAAAGATGCCTGTGGTTGGGGATTTTTACTGATAAGGAACATTCAGCAGGGTCAAACCCATCCCTCTGTACAGCAGCTTGTACCTTTAACAGCATCCCTCATTCAGATCTTACACACCTTTATTCCATAATAAGGAACTATTAAATAATCACATCATCTGATAGAGTAAAACTGTGATCTCTTCCTTTCTTAAAAGGATGAAGTTTTCAGAGTATTTTTTTTTTCTTTCTGAGGGAAAATAAATTAACACATTTTTGCATGAGGACTGTTGAATAATTCAGTATGTTTGATGAGTTTAATTCATATAAATTGTTGTATGTGCTGTCTGCATATGTGGTTCATTTCCTTGAGAATGGAGGCAGTCAGATCAATCCCTCACTGGCACAAGATGAGCTGGAATTATTGATTCATTTGATTTAAAGTTGTGACCTTATTTTAACTCAGCTCTTGGGTGGGTACAGGCTAGGAAATGAGCAGTCTGTCAGACAGCAGGCCATACTTCCGAACAGCAGCACTTCTTGCTTGTAGGACCTATAGACTTTCTTCTCTTCCTGTAGCTTTCCACAGCTGTCACATTAGCTTTGCATAGATGATAATGAGAGATGAGTTTGAGGCTCTGCATGATTATTTAGTTCTTCAGACCTGTGATTCAGATGATGTATGTTCCCATTTAGCACATTTTTCTTGGCAAAATAACTATTGTTAAAAAGCACTTATTTATGTAAAGTTCTTTTTAGTTGTCATGGAAAATAGCCAATTATTTTGATTTCTGCTGAGTTTTCCTACTGCCAGGTCCCAAACTTTGAGTTCCGTGTAATAATGATGACTTTGGTACCCGATGTTCATAAATGTCATAAACTAGGGATAGTGTAACCGCTTATGACTTCTGTATTTTATAAAATGCCTTCGATTTGGCATAGGTGTTGCGCCTGCATGCACCAATCAAAGCAGCGCAACACTGTGTTAAGTGTTCGCTCTCACAAATAATTGTCTTGTTATAAATGGTCTTCGAGCATTATTTAAATCTCCTCGGGGCTCCATTTTCAGTTACGACATTAATGATTTCCAGTGAATTTTAGGGCCGAGAGTGGAAGGCTCATTCTTTGGATAGCGCTGTTGGTTGATTTAATTCAGAGCCTCCCCCGTCCAGCCTGTGTGGGCAGGGCTGTGGAGCTTCATTCCCCTTCTCAGGCACCAGGTTCTCTGAGCTTTTCAGGGCAGAGCTATTGCCACCTGCTGGAATCAGGGAAAAGCTCCTTTTATAAATACTCTTCCATTGTCTATTTAAAACAATGAACGCAAGATCTCAAATTCTTAGTCTGGATAGACTTCAGTTGTAACAGCAGAAAGACAGTTGCTGGCAATAGTTAAAATGTAATATTTGTGTCTAAACTGGTGTTGCAGAAATTGAATGTAACAGTTCAGTACTTCACATGGAAGGTTAAGTTGGCCAAAAGGTTATTGTTATAACTATTAAAACCTAGGCTTTATATGTATGTCAATAACGAGAAATTAAGTAGAGCAGGGAAGCACCAAAAAAAAGTATGCTAATACGTGTAATATTGATCTATATTTTAAACTCCTTGTCCTTACAGTTTTTTGTCTCAGATTCAACAAGAAAGGCAAATTCAGAAAATTAATTTTACCCCCCCCACACACACACTTTCCTTTTGATTTCAGTGGAAATTTCAGAAGGATGAATAGTTTGTTCTCCCTTCAGTTCCCATTGAAATATGTGGTTGCTTGGGATTTTAAGCTTTTAGCAGCTTGGTGGAAAATCATTTCTGCTCAGTGCCGGTTTGGCAGGCTCTGTAAGGCGTGGGGACTGCTGCGCGGTGTAAGCAGTAAATGCACGGGCTTTAAAATCTCAGCAGCGTGCCTGCAGCAGCAGAGCCTGACCTGGCCGCGTGCAGGGCAGGCAGCCGTTCGGGGCTGGGACTTGGCAAATAAGTTATTCGGATGATGAATTGAATCGGTCATGCTTGCCATTTGGTGCCACATCTGGTAACTTGTTATAATTGTGTCAGCATGTCCCATCTGTGTTTTGAGTTTGGGGGTTGGGTGGGATTTGCTTTGTTTTTCTAAATTGAACTATAAAATCTTGCCATTCTCTACTAACTTGGTATACCAGGTTGCAACCTGAGAGTATGGTTTTTACAATATTTTTGCATGTCTAAACCTTTGGGGTAATTAAAAGCAAGACATTTTTTCTGTTTATTATTTTCTGGAGTGTTTGGAAGCATTCAGAAAAACAAAATTGTACACTGAAATAGAACCTGTTTCATTTGGAGGCTGAACTTCCAGCTAATATTTCTGCTAAGTTACCTCCATCCTGAGTTGCAACTGCCTTGATTTCTTTGTCTTTGGTCTTTTTTGACCGTGGGCTTAGAATTACTTTTGGCAATTGTAACTCAAGTGGTGCTTTTGAGATGCTGATGACATTTCTTCGATAATACTATTCACACATGGAGAACAGCATAAGTGTCAATAAAGGTTACTTGTAAGTGCAAGTAAGAATAAGAAGTCTGCATAGACTTTGTCTTACTCAACTACAGATGTGTAGAACTTTGACCTTGAGCTGTCTTGTAGTTCCTCGACCAGTGGAGTAAAGGATGCTGTTCCCTGTTGTTCCTTATTTGCAGTTGGCCTGTGTTTTATAGAATAGACTTCATTACATCATGCTAGCAATTCTTGCACGCTGTTCTGTTAATACTACTTTAATTAATATTAAAATATTGATACTTGTTTTATTGAGCCCAACACTCAGCCCTTACCACCAATATTCATTGAGGTGATCTGTCTTCATATACCATAGGAGGTGGTGTCTCCTGGGAGAACTGGTACTTCTGCAGTGAGTGAGGCAGCTGGTTGATATTTCTGTTGTAACAAAAGAACTTTACAAATGCCAATTATTAAGTAAATTAAATGTAAAAATAGGTAAAAAACCAAACGAGATTAAACATTACGAAGAGATTTATTTGATCATAAACTTGCATAAAATCCTAAACTGCTTCATTTGACATCAGAATCTTCAGACCAATTTGTTTCAGTAATTTAATTATTAAGTATTCATGCTGCAAGGAGATACAATCAGAAAGACTAAATGCTTTTAGATCTGGAAGCAGAAGCTAGAAAGTCTCCAATTCGATTACCCCAATTCTGTCAGTAATTTGGTTGGAGCCTGGTGCTCCGTCCATAAGCTCTCAAAGATGTCAGAGCAGGGATGACCCAGAACTTCGACACAAAACCATTGGGAGCAGCAGAACAGCTCCAGGGAAAGACCAGGAGCACTGAGCCACAGAGAGGGGTTTTCACACAACCAAAATATTTAATATGCTAGTCTGTCACTGGCTAAATGCCAGTATGTCTTTGACAAAAAAAATATTTATGAGTCCTACATTTCTGAGCATTTTTGTCCTAAAAGAGCTCAAACAGAACGAAGCCTGCCTGCCTGCACACACCTATGAGTAATAGAGAGTGGCCAAATCTGTGTGGTTTTCAGTGGAAAGCATCATGCGGCCCCCCAGGACGACTGGTATCTGCCTTCCAGTTAGTGCTCATCACTGAGATCTCCCAAAGGTTCGTCTGTCAGAAAAAATGACCAAGTTGTTAATGAGCTCTCCCTCCTTCCAAAGAGGTAAGGAGAGGCAGCAGTGGTTGGATGAAGGCATGGCGTGTGTGCGTGCACACTGCTGAAGCTGGTTGTTCCAAAAGTGAACTATTTCTGTAAAATCATAGAAAAGCCACTAAACAAACTGTAGAGCACATTCTGGGGTCACGGGGTGTCCACGAGTCTTTCTCAACCCTCACAGCTACTGGGAGGAAAGTAACAGTTTGATATGTTTCCAGAATGCCTCCGCGCTACCCTTTGCCGGTTGTCATGTGAAGATAGCTTTGTGCCTATCTTGTTTAAAAATTGTGAAATGGCATCTATTTCATGAGAAATCAAATATTCCCAGATGCCATTTCTTGCGAGGGCTTGTTGTGTGCCTGTGCCCATGCTGTGGCACGAGATGTTTCTTTTCAGTTCGTGCTTGATTGCTGTGACCAGGGAGGATTTGCGGCAGCCACCAAGGCGGAGGCAGCAATAATTCTCTTGTCCCACCAACTGCTGTGTGTGCAAGTCACATCATTGAGCCACAGCCCCATTGCACACATCACATCTCCATCCAGATCTGCACACAAATACCTGATGCTTTAGGTGTTACAGCAGTAGGTCTTGCCCTCTACCACATCATGGTGTTTTTTCCACTTCATCTGATAGAATGCAGTGTTTTTCTTATATTTCTTGGTACTACTGTAGTACTAAAGTATCTATTGATCATGACAAAGGCTTCAAAATGTTGGACAGTATCACCTCCATCGTATTTACCCAAATTTCTAAACATTCATTGCTAATCTGCACCTTGGTGAAGTTCTTCGAGAGTCATTGATACTTGAAAGAAAGAATTAGTGAAAAACTACAGCATTAAACCAATTGAATTTTTTCAGTATGAGAATTAGGGCCAAATTATTTCTCTGTCTCTTACTGGATCTTGCTTTTTGTGAGAATCAACTTAGACCTTTTTAAATAGAACACTGGAATATGAGAGGCTTGATGACCTGCTGATGGTACTCCAGTGAAGCCCACCTCTGTGTTTATAAAGTGGTTGGAGTTCTCATGCACATCAGTAGTTTGGAAGCTGCAAGAAACAGTAAATCCTGTCTTAAAGGAGGAACAAAGGAGGTAAAAGATTTAGAGTTAGTAAAGTTGTTCAAGGACATGATCAGCCAAACTTCTGTAGTGAGAGATGAAATTTCAGTGGACCAGTGGGTACAACCTCTTGTAGAGGCACAAACTTTGTCAGCGGGATATGCCTGTCAATAAAAGGGTGTCAAGGTTTAACTCCAGATGGTAACTGAGTATCACACAGCCCCTTCTTTGCTCGCCCCCTCCCCAGTAGGGTGGGGAGGAGAATCAGAGAGAAAGGAAAACTTGTGGATTGAGATAAAAACAGTTCACCAGGACAGCAAAGAAAAAGGTAATAGTAATTATGTATTAATAATGATAATAAAATATGATGATAATAGAATATACAAAGCAAACAGTGCACAACTCCCCACCCAATGACCAATACATCCCGTCCCAAGCAGCGATCATGGAACACTAAGTTCCAGAGAGAGCAAGCAAGGAGATGAACAGTTGAATGAATAAATGAACAGACAGGCCCAAATGAATGAAAAGAGGGAACTGACCCACTGGCTGACCCTCACTTACATACTGGACATGACGTCTATGTTATGGAATACTACCTTTGGCCAGTTTGGATCAGTATACTGGCTGTACCCCTCCCAGATTTTTGCACCTGCACATTAGCAAAACCTGGGAAGCTCGAAGACTTCCTTGATCTCTTAGCAGCAACTAATAACATCAGTGTATTATCAACATTCTTCACATACCAAACCCAAAACACAGTAGCTACTGGAAAGAAAATTAGTTCCATCCTGGCTGGCACCAGGACAAAGGGACAAACCCAAGGTTTATATGCATACTAAGAATGTTTCAGTAAGGTTTGCCAGGTGGTTTAGTGCTTGTGATATGTTGTGATTTTTTTGGTTTGGGGGGTGGGGTGGGGAGATCAGTCTGTATTCTACGAATGAAAAAGTGGGAAAAATTACTGAGTCTTGGTCTTTAAAGTACACAGGTGTAAGAGACTGTGAACGTCTTTCAGAGAGGGGAAAAGGGCAATAATCTTACGTTGCCTGCAGTTGCCTCTGAGCCTTACCAGAAACGTTGAAGTCTTTCACTGCTGCTTTAAAGTTGCAAAAATATATTCTTATGTCTTCTCAGGAAAACATTTAGCAGATCTGGGCTTTGCTTCTCCTTTAGTGTTACCTTGCTGTAACTTTAACCTTGTACGACGTCTAGTCCCAGTTCTCATATTTTGGAGAAATATTTTCTACAACTAAATATCAACATATCAAGCTAATAAGTGAGTCATACTTTAAACTGAGAAAAAGCTGTTCAGAATATATATTTAAAAAATACAATCTGTGTCTTTACAAAAAAAAAACCCAAAGTATCTTTAAACTATTTACTCAGCTTTATTAAGAATCTATCCAGAAATAATTACCAGATTGTACTTCTGTTTATTTATCGAATACACTGGTGTTCAGTTCTCCATCTTAGAATTATCACTTACTGCTTCTGGTGCCACTGAATTTTACAGTTTCAAACCCTAAAGTAGTCTTCTGGATATACGTAATAAACCCACTTTTGTCATGGCTTGAGAATGCCACATCTAATTTTCATAGCTATGATTTCAACCTGTGAACCCCTCAGCAAGGTGTTGACCAAGTCATCTTCTGCTGGCTGTTTGTTGAGTATAGTCTCAGACTTGGATACAAGTGGATATAGAATGGACCTCTGTTCACTCAGTTTGTGCAGTCATGTATTTAGATATGTAAGGGTTTTATTTAAAGTACTTTTATAAGATGCTCATTGTCTTTAAATATATATAAAAATATTTTTAGTAATCTTTTCCACGAAAAACTAAAAAAAACCACTTTTTTAAACAAAACCAAACAAAAAATTATTTCATGATCTTTCTGTTAATTTTTTTTATCATTTCATTTTTTGTTGAAAACAGGAGCACTTTTGAACCTTTTCACGAAAAAAAATTAAACAGTATACCATTTTCTTTCATTGTTTTTCTCACCTACACAGTTAACTTCGTGCTCATAACTATTTGATACCTGAAAGTGTCTGATGTTTAAAAGATACACAAAAGACCATATTTTGAAACTCTGGCCATTGTCTAATGGTTAAAGTAGTTAAAATGATCATAGGTAGAAAACCATGAAGGACAGTGATATTAAGCTAAGATGCTTATAATCAAAACAAACTAAGGCTGATCAGTTTTTAATTTGAATTCATTAAAATTCTGGAGGTATGACTGCCGGTTCTTTAAGTGAACAAATAATTATTTTTCATAGTTGTTATATGATCCCTCACTAGTTTACACGTTATTAATAGCATATTTGAATTATTTATGATTTGCTCATGATTATGAAATCGTACAATTTAATTATTACTAGTGAATTTTAATCTGTACTGGGGTAAACAGAGTGTGTCGAGTCGGGATCAGAATTAGGACTAGGACAGGGCACTGTGTAGAGCACAGTTATTCATCAGACGTTTCCTGGTATTTTTATTACCATCTGATACTTTGGAAGAGTAGGAAAAAGCTTGGGAAGAAAAATAAGTCAATCTATGTATTGTGTAATTAAAGTAATTGTATGTTCTGTAACAAAAAGCAGGTATTTGCTTATTTCTGCTCCCAGTTTTCAAGTGTGCTGTAGCTGGGACTGGTGTACATGTGTACCTAATGGGGGTTCTCAGCTGTTGTGAAATCTCAGGTGGTTGGGCTTGAACACTGGATACAAACGTTATTCTGCCTTTTCCTGGTTTGAGTACGTTTCTCAAGGTAAGGAGAGCGCAAAAGACGATGAGAGAAGCTTGTCAGACAGTATTCTGGTAGTAGCAGAGCTTTGTTTCTCTCCCTTCCTGGTACTCATGGTGAAAAGTGAAGCTTGAAACACTTGTGGTGTGACAGCAGAGTGGGAAATTGTAGCCAACAGCCTGGAGGTGGCCACCAGGACACGGAAAGCACCAGGAGAGCGTAAAAGAAGTCTAATGGAGTAGCAGGCTGAACTTTGAGAGGACAGGAATAAGATACAGCAGTATGAAAGAGAACCTTCGGTCCAGAAACAAATCCAAAACTGAACATCTTTCATTGGGAGATTAGAGTTATCTAATCACACAAAAGCTGCTTGCTCAGACCCACAGCTAACGAACGTCCTAATGGGCACCGTCAGACAGCTGAGCTTCTTCCTTTGCCAAGAGATGCAGGAACTGTGTTATCCACACAGAATCCACTAATCAGTGGTTACAAAAATACTGAAACATCCAGAATGGCAAACAGTTAAGAACCCCTTTCATGTGATTAATGTTGGAGAACTATTTTTCATGGAGAAAAATTGCTCCTGTTTTCAATCAATTGGTAGTCTATTGCTCAGTCTATTCAGATTGAGTAACAGCTCCAGGAATCTATTTATTGACCAAATTCAAATGCAGTTGCAAGGTAGAAATTTCTCAGTTTGGGAAAACGGAAGTGATTGCATTCAAGCTATCTGAAGATGTTTTGGTAAATAAATAATCATGTAAAAAAAATTAAGTTTATTTGTGACTAGATGGCAGGGAAGAGAGCTAAATCAGAACAGCATACCAAGTTTCATGCAGGTGTGCATTCTGACATGACTGAGAATCATAGAGTAATTTAGGTTGGAAAAGACCCTTAAGCTCATTGAGTCCAACCGTTAACCTAACACTGCCAAGTCCACCACTAAACCATGTCCCTAAACGCCACGTCTACACATCTTTTAAATACCTCCAGGGATGGTGACTCCACCACTTCCCTACTCTTTCAGTAAAGAAATTTTTCGTAGTATCTAATCTAAAACTCCGCTGTCGCAACTTGAGGCCATTTGTTCTCGTCCTATTACTAGTTACTTGGGAGAAGAGACCATCACCCACCTCAGTACAATGTCCCTTCAGGTGTTTGTGGAGAGCGATAAGGTCTCCCCTCAGCCTCCTCTTCTCCAAAGTAAACACCCCCAGCTCCCTCAGCTGCTCCTCATAAGACTTGTGCTCCAGACCCTTCACCAGCTTTATTGCTCTTCTCTGGACGCGCTCCAGCACCTCAGTGTCTTTCTTGCAGTGAGGGGCATCACCAGTACCGAGTACGGGGGGATGATCACTTCCCTGCTCCTGCTGGCCACACTACTGCTGATACAAGCCAGGATGCTGTTGACCTTCTTGGCCACCTGGGCACACTGCTGGCTCATATTCAGCTGGCTGTCGACCAACACCCCCAGGTCCTTTTCTGCCTGGCAGCTTCCCAGCTGCTCCTCCCCAAGCCTGTAGCGTTGCCTGGGGTTGTTGTGACCCAAGTGCAGGACCTGACACTTGGCCTTGTTGAACCTCATACAGTTGGCCTCAACCCATCGATCCAGCCTGTCCAGCTCCCTCTGCAGAGCCTTCCTGCCCTCCAGCAGATCAACACTCCTCCCAACTTGATGTCATCTGCAAACTTACTGAGGGTGCACTTGATCCCATTATCCAGATCATTGATAAAGATGTTAAACAGGACCGGCCCCAACACTGAGCCCTGGGGAACACCTCTTGTGCCCGGCCGCCAGCTGGATTTAACTCCATTCACTGTAACTCTCTGGGCCTGGCCATCCAGCCAGTTTTTTACCCAGCAAAGAATACGCCTGTCCAAGCATGATGGAATGCAGTTATGTCTCAGAGATAGGTATTTCTATGAAATAATTATTTCAGTAAGGTCGTCTGCTTGGGTAAATGAAATATTAACTGATTTTTTAATTTAATATTGTGTATGAGCTACAGTGAAATATTCCATGCGATTGGTTTTAAGAGATTTTATCAGTCTGTAGAATCTCTACTTCTTTTGTAAGAAAGAAGATAAAAGAGGGATCAGAAGATAACAGCCAGTAAGGGGAAAGATGATCAGTGTGAATAATTGACAGTTATTTCTATATATGTTACGTGCTGCCTCCAGGCAGATCTGTAAGAAATGCTGATTTAAACATAAAACCTTATTAGAAATTCAGTTCTCTACAGGCGCAATAAAGAAGGCATCTCTAAACTCTTTAGCTCTGTAATGGGGAAAGCAACCAATCTTCTGTGTTTGTTTTTGGTTTTGTTTTTTTGTTTTTTTTTTTTAATTTATCTTTCAATATGTGCTTTCAGTTTCCCAGATGCAGAGTATGACGTGCCAGTCATTCAGTTTGAGGAGAATAATTTTCCTGTTGATATTGTTCTAGCCCTGGTAGCTGCTACTGAACTTACTTGACATGGAAAGTGTTGCATAGAGAAAGGAACTGGCTTTGTCTCTTGAGTTTTAAGATTTTTTGTAATATTTTTGGACAGCAGTAATTTCTATAGCTGTTATCCATTACAGTGCCCTGGTTTCTGTTCTTTGTGCAGGATATCACCCACAGCTCTGTAGGTATAATGGATAGATCCTATAGCAGGGGGCCTCAGCGTGATAAAGACTGTGTTTCAGTCTGTGCAAATGCATCAGCAATCTGCTGAAGTGCAGTTTGCGTTCTTGCTGTGAACTAAACTATTTTTCCAAGTTTTTGAAGTGCATGCTAATACTTTAAAAAATCTTTGCCAGTTATGGCAAAAGCCTTCAATGAGTGTCCCAAAACACTGCTGGTATTTTTATGTAATGAAGGTTAAGCAATGTCTAGCTGAATACCATGAAATTTTATGGGTACATTTTTTCAAGGCTGCATCTGTTTGTTCTTTTCAGTTTTTTGTTTGTTTGTTTTTTTTTTTTTTTTTTCAATTGCCATCATCTGGCATAAGAAGCTTCATCTGCATATTTTTAGCAACATCTCGTTTAATGGATGAGTTATTTCTCCCTGTAAACTACAAAGTCAAAGCGGTAGATGCAAACTTCTCCAGAGAGGCATGGAGCTACAGTGCGTCTTCTCTGAGGCACAGAAGCCAGTAGCTAGGGAACTGTGAGAAAGCTTAGGAAATTTTGATTCAGACATTAGTCGGGTCTAAATTAATCTGTTCACCTTTAGGAAAGAGTTACGCTTAGCTCGATACTTCAGATAGCATCTTACTATATGTATATAGCAAAATTAAGCACTGAAAGGAGCAGAGATTTTTGTTTAAATCAGAATATACTGATTTATAGTGAAACTATGCCTTATGGTTTCACTCGTTTCTATGGGTTGTGCTAATGTAACTATTCTGAATGTATATGGGTGGATTAGAGAGGCCACTTGATAGACAGGATAGGGGTGGTTTTCAAAGTTCTCCTTAGTTACATGTCTGGCCACTACTAAATTATTACACAGTTAGTCTGCTACCTTGCTAAATTCTGTCCTCTAAGTAATTTGAAGATAGTTAGGGATAGGATAACTAAATATCTTTAGCAGAAAAAGAGGGGCTTGAAGTTGTGAGAACTAACACAAATGTCAAGGTCCAGATTCTCCCACAGGATGAGTAATTGCTTGTGGATAAATAATCTCAGTTGTTCTCAAGCATCTTTCACAAAAACCTTTCTCAGTCCAAACAGCAGCTACTCTAAATTATGTCTGTTTGGTCATCTGTCCTTTCCATTAACAAGCTTCAGGTGAAAAGATGAGTCAATAAGCTTGGCATATATTTATATTGTTCAGTTGGATTGGCATGATATAAAAGTCAGCACTCTACACAGGAGACTTTTTTTAAAAGTCTCTTTAAAGGAGATTTTCCTAAAATCAAATATATTTGTGTTACATCAGAGACTAAGTTGTTAAACTGTAGATTATCATCATCTTGATAACCCAGACACAAAAGTCTGGCATAAGAGCAGTCCTTAAGTAGTTTTACTCATGTTAGAACAAAGAAACGGGGGATTAGTGAAACTGTGAATTAGGTCTGAAATCTCTCTGTACCATCAGCACCTGACGTTAAAATTTATCTTGGAGCAGAATGTGTAATTTTGAAATATGCCTGTTCTAACAAGCATTTTAATGAGATGAATGATCACATTAGTGATTTTCTTTAGAAGTAATTTATTTTCTTAGCCTGAATTGATTTGAATTTTGACCTTTTACAACTTTTGATCTAAATCCATTTAAGATTCTTCTGAAGGGCTTAAAAGACAATGAGAAGTCAGCAGCTTTCATATTAAAAATACATGAACTCTTCAGAATGAAACATTTAATTCCCACAAAAGCCTTATCTTTAGGGCTACATAGTCCTCACTCTACAGCAAAGCAAAAATTAATGGAAATTTGAGGAGAAATCAGCTGGATCTCTGTCTTGTGCTGTGCTCACTTGTCTGTGCCATGTACTCTCTGTCTGTGGTTTTCAGTGTTGCACTCGAGAATTATTCTACAGCCAAATTGGCTCAAGTATGAGGAGAATTTAGATTGATTATCAAGGAAATGGTCATATCCTGTTTCATCCTCTCATTATTGGCAATAACATTTTATATCACCCACCCCAGCTCTTCTTCTCTTACCTCCTTTTATGTGCTATCTGAAGGTAATGTAAGGAGGTGTGGAGCAAAGCTTTAGATCTTCTGAACTACAGGCCGTATCTGATAAAGGAGGGATTCTGTAATTATGAAACCAAGCATGCAATGCCCGTGATTTAGAAATTTACTGCTGTTCTGATTTATTTCTAGTCAAGTCAAATTCTTCACATCAATTGTTGGAAGGTCAGGTTTTCACTAATTAGAGCATTTGTGCATCTTAAATTATCTGTGGAAAATAAGTAACAACAGAAATTCACAGTAAAGATTTTCAGTGTAGCACTATCATGTTTTCACTTGGCAGTAATTTCCGAGGAAATAATGTGGTGTTTCTTCACTGTTTGTACTGAACTGACGATTACCCAGCATATTGGTATTTACAATCTCTTTGCACTGGTACCTGACTGCATCATTTCACTTGTGAGCAGTTTACAGAGCATTTGCCTCTGTGCATTTCAGCTTGTGAAGTGACGGGTAGCTGCTCGTCTGCTTTCTATCATAGATGCTCTCTTCATGCAGGACAAAATTCAGAATTTTATCTGATAGTCTATTATATAGTAATTATTAATGTATTCTTCAGCAAAATGTTAACTCTTTTAGAGTTATTGTAGTATTGCAGTAGAATTAGCAACAGTAGAGTACTTTAGCATTGCAGTAGAATTAGCACTGTAACGGTGTATAGCTTGAGCAAGTCCCCAGCCTTGAAGGGGTGCTATTTTTGAATGTACCCAGCATTGCAAAACACCAGCAAATGCAGCTATCTTTGCTTTAACTCTGTGTACCATGCTGGTTTTCTACTGACGGATAAGCAAAGCACAGTTTTTACCACAAGTTTTCTGTTAAATCTAGTTTCATAGAATCATAGAA
>KL269463.1:0-16943 GCA_000699545.1 Podiceps cristatus | reverse complement strand
CCCCCCCGCTTTGTGGTTTGCTATTGAAATGTAACTTTGTATGAAGCTAAAAAAAGCCTTCTAAAGCTTAAAAATGTTGATGGTAGTGACTAAGATTTAGCTTTGTGTTGTTAAAATGATGTACAGTTTTAATGTCTGAACAGAGAGGATTATACTAGTGAAAATAGGAATTAATCATGGGATGTTTATATACTATTTTATCCTCAAAAAGACTTTCTAAATTACATGAAGTTGTCAGTCTTTAATTTTCTCATAGTGCTATGTGCTTATTTTTCACCCCAGAATGTTTAAGGTAACTGCAGTGATGTGGAATGAACTTTGGCTTTTGAAGGTTAGATTTCAGGCCTTCTCTCTCATAAATTCTCAAAAATAACGATAGTAAATGAGGTCCTTTTTATGTTTGTATAATTCCATGTTTTGTCCTTTTAATTTTGTATATCTCCGTGTTTTGTGTTCTGCAACAAGGAGACTTGCTCTTCAGACATCCGGAAATAAACGCTCTCAGGTCATCGCCCGTCCAAGTTTGGGTTTTTGTGACTGATTTGCCCACCGTAGTGACAGCAGGGATGGGGATGGCAGCAGGTCAGAGCTCTGGTGTGTGGCAGGTGGGTGCCTGACGCTGCTTAGACGAGGTCAGCATGATTTGCTGAGTAAGCAAACATAGAGCAGCTCTCCTCCCATCGCTGCACAGGAGCAGCTGAACGGATGACAGTAACCGTTGATTATTTTCTTGCACACAAGCCTGAGACCACCACTATGTACGTGAGATTCACAGATTTTGGGTGTGAATTTGTAGATGAGAAAAATTTGGTCAGAAAGGCCCAACTTCTCCCTTTTGGATCCTGACTCAAGTCTAACTTTTTATACTAGTTAAAAAGAGTTTGAAGTTGCAGTAGAGCTTATTCCATTAGAGAAAAGTAAACTGTGCGCAGCAGAGGGGAGGGAACGGCTGGAGAGAAAAAGTTTCTCTTACCTGAGGCCACTAACAAAACAATTCAAGGCATGCACTGGTTAAATCTTAGAAAGTGCTATAGGCAACCAACTTTTGCAATTGCCATAGAAAATTATTGTTGTTAGCCATTCTGTTGATAGTTCATATTGTAGGAATTACTAGCAGATGGGAAAATAGATGACTCAGAATACAGTATTAACAATCCATATTTTTTTAATCAAAGGCCTCTAATAAGCCATGTTGCATCTGTAAGATTCATTTAAGCAGTTGCTAGGAAGAATTTGTTTTTTAAAGTAAACATAACAAACGACACAGATTATTTTTTGGTTTAATATCTATTTTCTTAACAGTTTAAACTCTGAAAATACATTTGCTTGTTTTCGTTGCACCAGCTTAATGGCAGTATCCCCTAATTTAGTTTGATGGACTGGAGGTTTGTAGTGGTAACTCATGCATTATGGAATTACTAATGAAATCTAATTTTTTTCATATTAAAAACATCGTAGGCCTAGAGCTTTTATTTACTTCTGTTAGCTGTCAAGGGTAGATTAAGATTAGTGTGCTACATCCACCAAAACTTTGGCTTTCACCCCTGAAAAGTTTGGATGGCTACAGATAAGTGCTGGCCAAGTGTGGCTAATGAGTTCCAGACTCTCTTGCAGACCCCTTTGCTTAAATCCGTGGACCATGGGCACCACCAGGTATCTCGCATGCATGTCCTTCCTCACGACGCCTGTGTGGACACAGCAAGATTTGCATTGCACCCTTTGGCTTGATGACTTCTGAGAGTCTGTTTTTGGTTGTACTTTTCCTCCTTCCTTCTCAGTTTATTGCTGCAGAACTCAGGTCTGCAGACAGGAATGCATATATATTTTCCAAGTGACCATTTTGGTCTGAATTGTCATCAGTATGATTTGACTAGGCTTGTGAACAAAGTATGTATGGTACGGTGTGGGTCCTTTGCAGGCAGTAGTAGTATTGACTGCAAGTAATTATTCTTTGGTTTGCTGAAAATACTGATCCAAATGAAGCTGATCGATCTGGGATGCAAGTTAGACTGAAAGACCAAAAAAGTAAAAACTGTTGCACTTCCCTTGCTGAAGTTTGGTTCTGGGAGATGACTGCATCAGTACGTGAGGAAAGAATTCCTCTTGTCACTGTTCAAAGATGTAAAAAAAGCAATCAACCTGAAACCAGTATTGACCAGAGTAAGAATGTTTTCTGCATAGGAAATATTCTTCCAGTGAGACGCTAAATTGCAGTGTATTTGACCAACCTTACATGGTAACACTTAATTATTTTTTTCTTCAGCTACAAAACTTAATTACTGCTTCTTAACCCCCCAGGCTGATTAGCAGTGGTTTCTGCTGCCTTCACATGAAGGGAGCGCACCTGTCTCTGGAGCGCTTGTAGCTCTGACTTGTGCTCGGGTTGCAACCGGATCACTTCATGCCTGGAGCTGCCCCAACTTTTGCATTTTTACTATATCCCAGTGTAATGAGGATGGTCACATTAAGAAAAGCTTCTTAAAAGATTCTTAATCTGTTCTGCTCCTTCTTAACTTCTACATGTAGCCTTTCTTAGAAGAGTCTCTAATCCTTTTACAAATAAGTTGAAAAATGAGCCAGGAGGAGGTAAATGATGGGTGTCCCATTTGCTGAAAGTTTGAGATAAGGTACACCAGGTTTCCAGACTTACTGATCTCCTATGCCTGTGGCTGAGTTGCCTTTTCTGAAGATTACAGCTGAAAATTATAGTTCCATTAAAAGGTTAGTTATGCTTTCATTCTGTGCTGGTTGTCCCAGTTCAAGTCGGTGCTGCTGAAAGGATCTTCTGCCTCTGGAAGCTTGGGTTGACGGAGCTCCTTTCTGCACGGGTGCACTTCTTCCACCAGGATTTCCCCGTGTTAGGGAGAGGAGAAGGCCGAGGCAGGAGCTGCTGGCACTCCGCTTGCAGCACTGGGAGCTCGCCCCGCAAGGATGGCTGTTAGCTGGCCTCTTCCTAGGCAAAGTCCATTCCCTTTGCTCTAGCAGAGCAGACAGTTTCAGTGGGGCTTCTTCGGGTGCAACTGTGTCTTAAGGATCTGTCAGCTTGTAGAAGAAATTATTGAATGTTACCTGGCTCTGGAGAGGGTTTTGCTTTGGTTTTTAACTTGCTTCCCTTATACATTGTAACTCTCTTTAATGGTTAACAAACATACCTTTCAGGAGAAAAGGTTTTTTTCTGTACACACCTACTTTTTCTAGTGGAAAACTGAGTATGTGTACCCACTCTAAAAGACTCCATGTGTGTGTAAAACAGATGCACGCACCTCCTGAATAGTATATATTGTTGCATGTAAATGATAGATTCATGGCATTATAAACTGGAGTTTGGACTTTCTCAAACCCCTGTGACTACCTGGTGATATGAAGGGTCCTGGTGAAGGCAGACACTTTTACCAGAAGCTCCATTCACTGAAGGCCTCTGTCTTGCAGGTGTCCCATCTTGGCACTAGATGCTGACAATTGATTCCGTTACCCAGAGTGGCAGAAGTAGAACTATCTGTCATTGTCAGACAAATACTGTCCTGATTACGGAATTGCTACAGTTTACCGCTTTTAAAGACTATCACAATATAATTTAAAGCCTTTTTGAATTCTTGTAGCTTGCACAGTTGAATGCTCTCCTCTCCCTTCCCGTTAACACCAGTAGCACTAGTAGTTCCAACAACAAACTGTGGTAAATTATTTATGGCAGTTTAAACTGCGAACTGGTTGCAAATGAAAGTAAATGAGTGCTGAGCTCTATCGCTTTAAGAATTTGAATCAAAATATTTATCATGCAGGGGAATAAATTACCTAGGAATAATTAAATGTCTTGAGTTATTTCTGCACATCTCATTTGATATATTTGCTGTTGCATTCGGTGTTTGGACTTAACATTTTTAGGGTTCATGAGGTAATAGGTATAGCACAGACAGAAGTCAAGAAAAAATATTTTTAAATTTACCAAGGAGACATACATGTGCATGGACACACACACATACGTCCTAGATTCTGCTGTGGCTGATTAAGTGGGTTTCACATCTGAGGTCAGATAGATGAGACCTTTGTAACTGTTTTCAGTCTCGTAATGTCCCTGTTTTCTGTCGGTTACTTCCTTTGAGTGTCCCAAGCATCAGCCTTTCAGACAGATGAGTACTGTGCCTCCCTAGGTCCCCTGGGTGATCTGGCTGCGATCATTCTGAAAGATTCTTATTCTCTGGATTTAAAAAATCATTCTCTTTAAATTTCCATCCTAGCTGTCTCTGATCTTTGAAGAATATTTAATTGTTTGGCTCTGTTTCTTGATTGAAATCTGCATAAAAACTCACCCATCACATTCTTCTCTGACAATTTATTTAAAAAAAAAAAAGTGTTTTTCAATGCAGAATAATTATGTGATTGCATCAGTTGGAGTCTATTTGGGGCAGTTCAAGCTGCTATCTACAGTGATGACTGAGAGGGAATAAATGGCTGCCCAGGCTGGCCCAGAGTGGGCAGGAGACTTCAGCAGTGGCAGTTCTCACAAAGCACTCACACATGGGATTATTCACAGTGCCTCCCTTAGTCCATTTGCTGCTCCGTGGAGCCCCAAATATGTTTCTCCTGTCACACATGCTAAAAAATGTGGGTTTACTACTCCGCTCATCTGCGCTGTGTTGGGATCAGTTGAACAGGGGAATTGCTACTGTCATCTCTTCTCATTATACTGCAAATCTCTCTTGACACTTCAGTCCTCTAAAAGAGTATCTTCACTGAAAAGTGACCATCATGTGCCCGTTACATTTACCGATGGGCTAAAAATGAAAGAGAATGGTGGGGGGTTTTAATCTTTCCTTTCTCTGAAAACGGAAAGATGTTTTTCGGCAAAAGTCTGGGTGAATGAGGAATCATGATTCCTTTCATATATCAAACAGGAGAAATGCAGTAAACTAGATTATACTTAATTCATTGTGAGGCAACTTTCCCTCCTCAGAAATGAAAGGTGTCATTTGTCCTTGGGAGAGACAGACATTGCTGATGCATCTGCAGTCTCTGAAGCTCATACAGGTCAAGGATCTTTGGTCCTGGAAGGTATTTTGACATCTGGGGTTTAAGGCTCATCTTTGTTAGGGGTCTTATGGTTAAAACATTGTTGCATGAAAATGTGCATCTTTTTCCATATGTTCTACAAACTTCAGCACTCCCTCTTTATTATGACTTCATTTGTTTACAGTGTACCATGTAGTCTATTAGTAGAAGTCATAATACTTGGGTTTGGACTGTATGTAGCAACATGGGTTGCTAATTGATATGCCTCAAATGCTGATAAAAATAAAGATCAAAAATAGTATTTAATTCCTCAGGGAAAATAGATCAGACTGTGTTGATGGAAAACTGCCCTAGATTCATGAAAGAAGTATTGACTCATTAGTAGGTTGATTCAGAAAATCTTTTCTTCCCCCTCCCGCCTCTTGAGTTAGGTGGTGTGCTTGGTTGCAGTGTCAGAATATTTGCAAACAAAATATAGATTATCGCCTTCCTAGGATGAAATTATTTCTGCTATTGAAATTTGTTGATATTTTTCACACTTGGTGAAGAGTAATTGGCACATAGGCAATTCTGACAAGAAAGAAATGCAGAGAGGCGCTTGACTTCATCAGGAAAGAAATATATAGGCTAGCCAGAGGAACCTATGTCAAATGTAGATGCAGGTGGGGCAGCAGTGCCTGACGTGCCCCAGTACTGATGAGACTCCAACCTTTATTTGCAGCAGCCAGCAAGCCGGCGAAGCAATTTACTTGTTATATGACCCGTCGCTTTTAATGAAAGAAATGTAATAAACTATTCAACATTGTGAGAAAATATTTTTAGAAAGAAAAGAGCTTGGTCAAAGGTAACTCCCCCCCCCCATGAATTCAGGAAATTATTTCATGTATAATTTAAACACTGTTAGCAATTTGCTTTGACTAGTTCTGGCAGTGATCTGTTGAGGAAGACAGGTGCCTTGTCATTCTTACCAGAAAGTACTTCTGAATATCTATCAGACTATTACTTACAGCAGCTGTCTATTTTTCAGGCTTCTATAAGAGACTGAAGTTCAGTAAGAAGTATTTGATTAAGCAATGTAATTTATATACATGAATATAATTGTGTATACTGTGTCATGGGTTGTTTTTAGCCTAATGAGTTGAACTCCAGCCCTATATTTATTTGCAATCTATTTGCAAGGTTTGCAAAGTGATTTTTTTCATGTTATTTTTAATTAAATGTACTCTGTGTGTTTGTGTTTTCATATGCTGTTAAATTATTTACTGTGGAGCATACTAAGGCTTTTAGTTATATAAACAGTTATACATACAGTGTATACATACACTCGAAGTGTGTAAAAACACTGCAACTGTAAATTAAAGGATTATGAAAGGTGATGGTTTTCATTTTTGTTGTAAACAGTTTTTAATCTTCTTTTTGGTTTTGTTTTGTTGCTTGTTTTACAGTTAAAGAATCTGAGTTTAGAAGAATTACAGATGCGATTAAAGGCTTTGGACCCTATGATGGAACGAGAAATTGAGGAGCTTCGTCAGAGGTACACTGCAAAGAGGCAACCTATCCTAGATGCGATGGATGCAAAGAAACGGAGGCAACAAAATTTCTGAGTTTGTTTTACTTTCAAACATAATACTATGAGTCAGTGTGGACACTGGTAGCTTTGTAAGTCTGAAGGAATTCGCTTATGAGAGTTTTCAAAAACCCAATCTTTTTGAATTTTCCTTCACAAGCAATGACAATGGGAGCAGTGAAAGAACATACACACAGTGTTCTGCAAAGGCAGCGAAACAATTACCACTTGATTATATTTTCAAATGATTAATGTAATAGAAGTTTAATCTGTTACTTCCCAGTCTTTTTCAGGTGTATAGTGGTAACTTTGTGTTGTACATTAGGAGTTGTGTTTTGGAGCACCTGGAATGATTTCTTGATTGTGCAACACTACAGAGCCTCATGTTGCAATATATTTTCCTCCCACTTAGTAGCATATTTATTATGTAATCTTTGGTTATCCTATTTATTTTATGCCTGTTTTCTTTTTTGTTAGGAAGTATTAGGATAATATTGTGGAGAGCAGAGCCAGATTAGATAAAGTCTGTATTGTAGTATAATGAAAAGAAGCTCATCACTGTAATATCTTTTAAAACTCCAATTTCGGCAAGCATCCCAGTTCAGGACAGCACTTGAACATGTATCCAGCCCATTCATATCAGAAGGATTTAAGCATAAAATAAGTAATAGGCACATGTTTTTCTGCTTTCCTGAATCCGACTGTGGCTGCAGTTGAGCTATACAGTTGTTACGCTACGGAGCATTCTTTTAGAGAGTATAATTCTTACGCACACTGAACGATCTCTTATCAAACAACAAACCAAGTGCCTAATCAGTTTTAATTATTCTGTTTTTTCAGGAGAAGCAATACTTGCAGTCACTCCTTCAGTGTAAATTTCCAATTGCTATTGTAATTCTGACCAGTATAAACCTCTATTTTGCACCGTAGTTTTATAATGAAGTAACAGCTACACTTTCTGGATATGTTTTTTGGGTCATTTAATTTTTTATCACTGTTTTGAGGGGAGAGGGGAGTTATTAGTGGTTTGGGTTTGGTTTGGTTTCACATTATAGATATGAAGGGAGAGTAATTTAAAAGCCAAAGAAAATAAATTGAATGCTTATTATATATAAGTACTGAAAAGAAGCAACATTTCGCAGTCCTCTGAGGGTTTTGTCCTGCAATTGCTAAACATTCGGAATTCCTGTAGTCTTCAGTGGTAGATATTGGGGAATCAGCAATGCAGGACCAAGCTCTTAATATCTTTTTACAAGTTCTTCTGTCTGGTTTATGTTGTTGGGATATCTAGTAGGTAGAATTTACAACATTGCAAGAAATATTTCAGACTTAGCAGAAAATGTGATCCACTTTCTGAACAATCTACTGCTTTCTCTATTGATACCTTTACTGTTGTTGCCTTTTGTGTAAATAACTTTACTGTGATAGTCATACTTCTTTAAACAATACAGCTGAAAAGATCTTTACATTCAGCCGTCAGCTGTTAAACTTTTAATGGTGACTACTGTATGGGCATCTTCTGTTAAATGTTTTCTGGAAGTTAGTAATCATCTCATACCTCTTAACATTTACCGTCATCATACGTGGACCATTTAGGTGGAACAGTGCAGATTTTGGAAACAGTGCATTATATCATAAAGCTTATAAAAAAGGAAAACAAATGTTTTTACAAGAGCAGCGTACTACAGCCACGGTGGGACCAGTACCAGGGTTTGAGCTGCGTACAGCCGTTGCCGTCCTTCTCCTTCTGTGCGTGTGCTTGCATGCACACCACGCTCTAACATGTAAACCCTAGGGGCAAATAAATTTTAATTGTGATTGTTAGAACATCCTTATCAGCAACTCCTTTCATATAATGACCACCCCTTATGAAAAAGCAAGAACACAGAAGATCCATAAAAATTACTTTAGGCAAGATAAAATGCACCTGATAGTTTAATGCCTCACATTTATACAATGAAATGATGTAAAGTAAAAAATAGTATAATCATATCACCATGTCATTAGATTATAATCATAATGCAGCAAAAAATAACAGCACCAGCCTCCCTCTGTTAGTATGATTCTTATTTATTTAAAATGAATTTCTAATTCTTGAACTTTCTGTTCTCAAAAACTCAAAGGTGTGTGTGCATACATATTTTTGTGTAAGTATACACACATATATTTGCATATCTGTATATATTAAAAATATAAACACACACACACACACCCCTGAAAAAAAAATAAACCCACAAACAAAAACAAAACCCACAAACAAAACATCAGGAGAGGAACCTAGCTTGCCTTTTCTTGGTGTGCCTTTTAAGCGCAGTGTCATTGTCCAGACACTCTTGCTTGCATCATTAGCATCTTGCTTTTCCCTTAAACTTTTCCCACCAAAAATAAGACTTCGATTTTGAATAATGTGGCTTTACATTGTAATAGGCAATGTAACAAAATGATCACAATTTTCATGTTTTATGTATTCTGAAAACATTTCTAATGCACTGTGCTAAATATGAACTGCCTATCCAGAGGGGCTCCAGTAAAAGGCCATTTTAGACTAGAGCTGTTGCAGTCTGACATCCAAAAGGTATCAGAAGGTAAAGGACATCCTTTCTTCACTCCTGATCTGTCTGCATAGAAACAACTCGAATAAACTTTGTGTACATGAATGCACACAGGTATGGATTTTACATGCAGAAGAAAGATCTGAAAGGCATGGAAAAAAATAAAAATGTAAACAACCTACTTAAAGTGGGTGAAAAATAGCTTCTGATATACTGTAAACTGGGTAGATATAGAACATTTGTGACCAAAGAGTACTTTCACCAATGAATATGAGATTAGTGATGCGGCCCTTCTGATACGGTGCACGCTGCAGTCAGTGTAAGAGCTGTCTTCGGCTTCAGAAGCCAGTGTATCAGGCTCTAAGTTATCTGCAAGCATAACATACAGAAACAGGTTTTATACTGAGATATGGATACAACTTATTTTTTCTTTCTTCTCTTTATATAAATGAATCAAATCATCCATGTTGATGACTACACATCTCTACTGGAGGATGAGCATCTCTGTAAAGGAAAGCCAATAGTACAATAAATAAGACATTTTAAAAGCAAGCCTTGCAGGAAATCCAATAGAACTACTGACAAGTTAACCTTCCAGTAAGATTTTAACCAAGCAATTTCTTGTTTGCTTCTGACTTTGTATGTTTAGGTTTAGTAAGTAAAAAAAACTTTGGAAAAATCATTACTTATTACTAAACATTTGTAATAAAAGCTAATTTTTCATGTATAATTGTCGTCTTGTTCATTCTAACTGAAGCTAAATTATGTTAATAGTAACTATTAATATTCATTTCCATAGTCATCTCTTATGCTTTTATTTCCTTTCTATTATACTGGGAGTGCAGAACACCACATCTCTCAAAGTCAGCTCTGGAAAGGATTTTTCCATCTCAACACATTGCTGCAAGCTCTAGAAGTCTGGGGATCTCAGTGGAAGAGTGTCAGGCCAGCCTAAGGAGAGAGAGCCTCAATGCTTTGTGGAAATCCCTCTCTCTGCAATCTAAGGTTGCTAAAGGCCTAATCCTGAGAAAGCTGAGCACCACCCCCAATATGTTGAAAGTCTTCATAGACATCCTTTACTTGGAGGTACCAGCACACAGTAGCAGCGTTAGGTGCTCCTTTGATTTTCTAGTGTAATGAGAACAACAATAGGTAACAGATAGTTTAACTAGGAAAAGCAAATACATTTAATTCTCAAATTTGATTCCATAGCCCATTTCTTTTCTGATATTTTAAAAATTTTTCTCTAAGAATTTGCCCACAAAGATACTTAATTAAAAGGGACTCATGAACAAAACTCCTTAGTGAACCACGGTATGTCTGAAGTGACAAAATTCTACTGCTAATCTGAATTAATCTGACAATTATTGGATATTATAATTATTACTGTTTGTTTACAGTAAATAATAGTTTGCCTGTATTTGCTCAGGTATATTCAGGTGAGAGTGTACAGTGGCTCAGGCTACTTCTCCGTCCAGTGTGTCGGACTTCCAAATATAAACACGGCTCATGATGAGCGAATCCGTGCGCAGGTACTTGAGGCAGCCTTAGTCACCATTAATAGGCACTGGCGCTTCCGAGCAGCATGTTTACTGTACAGCTTCAGTAAAGCACTTTGTGTGCACGCTGTTCTATCAGTGTGATATGGTGAGGGTTACATTTTCTTTTTAAGTGTATACGTGGTTATAAAACTAACTAAAAAGACCTTATGATGTGGGGAAGTCTTTATTTCTTTGCATTCATAAGCATTAAGGGCTCCAGCTTACTGTGGCATTTCTTCCTGTACTTCCAAAGGCGACGATAGATGCTCTATAATGTTGTACAGCTGGCTGGGAAATTGGCTTTGGGATAGTTCTCAACCAGGCTGCAGTGCAGCAGTGTTACGCTCACTATTGCCAATGAAAGCCTTGGAGAAGACAAGTCCTGGGTACCGCAGGGTGTTTCTCACCGTTGTGTTGTGCCGGGTGAAGTTGACTCGCAGAAACAAACTCTACAACTCACAGAGAGTTATAAAGCAGGTATGTTTATTGCAGCGCTGGGTGCAAGGGGGATCGCTCCTCCAAACTTGCATCACATCACAAAATTTGTGTTCTTTTATGACAGAGAAACATGCATATTCATTAGGGGAGGTTGGATTAGTACAGGAAATAGGTGTGATTATAATAATAAACTTATATAAGACAGTTGCATACTTTCTCTGCATGCAGGCTCTTCCTGTTATCTCAAGGCTACTTCACTAACAGGTTTCCTGCTTATGTGCAGAATGTCCTGTTTCTTTAAGGTTGTGAAATCTCAGCTGAGGCTCATGAAACATGTCTTGTTGTATACACACATTAAACATAATGGAAAGCTCCTTTATCAAAGTAAATGCTTAATCTTTTAGGGGAAGGGCAAAATTGCATCAATGATTCAGTGTCAAGTCTTTAACTTGCACTTGGGGACTTGCTCTGCTAAATTTGTTGTAAAATAGCTTTTCACAAAATGTATTTGTCCTCTCTGTTTAGTGTATTCATTATGGAAAGGGACTACCATTACTCGGTGTGCTCTCAATGGTTTTTTTGGTCTCATTTTAATTTGTTAGGGTTTTTGAAGAACACTTGAAGATTCCCCATATTTTGCTGCTTTTCTTCCCCCTACTCAGAATGATGAATGTGGGCATTACTTTTAAGAGCGTCCCCTGAGCCAAGTGTTCTTGGGACATTGTGCACAAATGCAAATGGCAACAACAGCTTTTATTCTCTCCTTCTATTCAGAGATCACTGAAGTAAAGTCTCGGCTGTCCCGTTTTCCCTTCATTTGAAAACATGGGATGTTCAGATTCTAATAGAATCTTTCTCTTTTGGAGTATTTGTTAGTCCCAGACAGACTGGATACTACATACTTTTTTTTCCATTGTTTGCTTCACAAATTTCTCAGGATAGATGCATGCTTAGCTTTACTGGGCCTCAGAGAGTCTTCTAGGTTAGAGAAGAGCTGTATTTGTCACAGAAACAGGAAGAAAGAAATCACTACAGAAAAATTTCTTCGGGGAGAAAAGAAAAAGCAGATGGCATTTGCACCTGGCCAGGTTGCTTGTGAGGCTAACTATGGCTGTGAGGGAAAAGTGTTGGCTGACAAAAGCAAACTAGGTCGTCATCTATGTAACTCACTGCTCTATGTCACTGTTTCACATCTGATTTTCTTCCATTCATGTTTATTGTCTTTTATGTTTGCTTTATTTATTCAGTTGCCACCTTTAAAGATAGAAGTTTTTTTGGTTTTGTTTTTTTTTTTAATTTTACAAATGGAAAGGTACCATAACAGTGCCAAGTAAATAAACATGGAAAAAAAAACCTCAACAAAACACAATGAAGGTCACTGAAAGGGTGGTGTTTTCTCCTCCTTTCCTCCCCCACTCCTTTCTGGGGTCATGGAGGGTTTTGACTGCAGGTGATGTTTCCCTCTGCATGGAGAGACTTTCCGTGCTCTACCCCTGAGCAGACGTGGACAGAGGTGGTTTTCTCAAGAGGGCTGAATGTGCTGTGTTCCTACTCAGGACGTTGTACGAGTGCTGTGCCCTGCTGGGAACCACTGCCCCCCTCCTGCCCTCCTCCTCCTTTCCAGCTGTGCTGGGGGCACTGAGGCTCCGGCAAAGGGTGGGGAAGCGACACGAAGCAGCGGGTACCGCTTGGCTGACGAGAGACTTGGCCTGAATCTGGAAGCTGTTGGTCGGATCAGGGTAGCACTATGCTCGCACCAATGCCTGTGGTCTAGGAAGCCCTGCGGGAGCCGGCTCCTTCTCTCGGGACAAGGCCACGCCGTGGTGGCAAATGACTTTTGATGCGGCTTTGCTTTGCTGGTAGGACTGCAGCATGGCCGTAGCCCCCGATGCAGAGGTAGGCATGCCCACACAAAGGTGTCTGAAAATCACGTTTAACCCTTGGCAAAGAAAAAGCTTCTTGTGTCCATTTCTATATTGATGTACAAGAAATGTTTAGTGGTTCTTAGGAAATAATCTCAGTGGCAGAGTCTGTGTAATCGCAGCAGCTAACGATTGCTCCGTGCCCTGCGCCAGGACATTTCTTAGTCCAGTAATGTTGTCCCTTGGCCTCCCACATTCTTACTGGAAGCACTGGTTTTAGCTTTGATGGAAGTGACGGTGGCAGCAGGAAGTTTTCATGTGCTGTAGGCAAACAGCCAGAGTTCTTCCCTGGTGCTGGTACTTGTTCAATGCAAAGAGGCCTTTCTAAAGGCCACAGAAAATTCAGAGGGGATAAACCGGGCAGTAAGCAGGGAGCTTCTTGGAGCCAGCCAGCAGGAAAGCATTGGAAGGAATTAAACTATTCTGATTCTGGGCTCGAATGCTGTTTTTTCTGTCTGTCACAATGGGGGAAAACATTACAGGTACTTATTCACTGCGAATCCCGGCGACCTTCATTTTTTTTTCCTTTAGGTGTCACAACTTCAGAAATCTAATTTGAAAATATACAGTCACTTGCTAATGTATCTGGATATATTTTTCTCCATCAAATTAATTAAACTGTAAATTCTTTATTAAAGACCTGGGCTCTTCTCCCTGCAGATATTTCTTCAGAGGACAGATACTTTATTTTGCAGTATCTCTCCCTAGCCAACTCCCGGAGAGAAACGTAGCCCTCCTAGCACTTTTTCTCCCCTCAGGGAGAGTACTGGAGCTGACCGTACAGTTGTTCTTCCGCTGTGCACAGGAAGAAGACACACACACACACCCCTCGCCTCTTACTTGTCCTTTCATTCCCGCAGTGTCCCTGAAAGGACTGATGCGTGGGGAGGTGCCTGTGGCCCTCGGATGTTTCTAACACTTCTTTTTCCCCTCATCAGATCTTTCTGCTGCTTTGCACTCCTCCTGGGCTTCCAAAGCCTGCATGGTTACTGTTAAGGAAAAACTCATGGCCGATACATCAAAGAGAGAGACCAAAAGCTTCTGATTTGATTTATCTGACACTAAGCCTTTAGTGTGATGCATCAATTGATATTTCATTTTTATTACAGTACAATGGGGTATACAGGCTTAACAGCAAGGGGTGTCCTTTTGATCTCTCATCGCACGTGAAAACAGGTGTCATAGTCCAGAGATTATGGAGGTCAGAGATTATTTGAAGAAGGATTAAGTAGAGTTACCATTTTTCTTAGCAACCATATCCAAAAGCATGAGATTCTTTTTAAAATGCAGGCTTTACTTCAGTCTGTAGATAAATCGTATTTATTTGTCATACACCAATTTTCCCTGTTGAAACTATGGAAGAAGACTAGAATTTTTCAGAATGTTTTGTATTAAAAAATGCAGAAACAAATCAAAGTCTGTACTTACAAATACAATTAATAAAATAACTTTTCCTGAGTCCCCTAAAATCTGGGAAAAGTTTTCTTTTGTTTTTCCTGTTAGTTGGTCTTTACAGAAGTTCATCTTTACAGAAGTTCTTGATACCATCCAGAAAACAGTGGGGCGGCTGTATTAATATTCAATGCTGCACTGATTGATATGCACGTACAATTGTTCGATCCAAACCTGATTTACCTCTGAAAAGTGGACAGACTTCTCTAAAGCAGTAGGTACTCAGTATTTCAGTAAATACAGCTGAAATACAGTGCTGACTCATTCCAAGTCTGTCTTTCATCCCATTAGAAACTCTGAAACAACCAAAAGTAATCTGATAAAGCACTGTGGGTATGTGCTAGAAAATGTTGATGGACTATATGCCTGTTGTATTTTTTCAGCAACCTGTCCTGCCAAGGAAGCACATCCATCACTGGTTGCTCAGCTTTTATAGAAATGCATCAGCTTTTGGGGCTGTTTATAGTCCACAGTGTGATGTGGCTGAAACCGATGGCAATAGTGTTGTATTAGATTCAATAAACCGATTCTCCTCATTAGTGTGATAACTCTTTTGTTGACACCCAGATGTTTAAACAGCCCCCAAATAGGAAATTATTGGGATAAATAAGGAATTGAAGATTTCTAGGATCATAGAACCAGCAATACAGTAGCCCCGCATCCCAACAATTAATGCAAATTTATTCCAAGAGTGGGTATAAGTTTGAAGCCTTTTAAATGTAGTTAACATTGATTTATTCAGCCCATCAACTGACACAATTTTTATACATCTTATAGCACTTATCTTCAGTTACTGCCTCCACAAAAAGCATGGCAGTTACGTCCTATCTTGCAGCTGAAGTAGGAGGAAGTCTTATTAGCAAAGTGTTTGACTAATATTTTATTTTGTAGACATGCTGAAGTGTTCCATTCAGCTCTTCTCTCTGGAATGAGGAACAACAACTCAAGTCATATTTAAGAAGAGATTACTGCTGCATCTCTGAGCTGTCTTCCAGCTTTTGTCCTGATCGATGGACATGAGGCTGCTCAGGGCTGAACGTCCGTTGTCCCGCAGACCCAAACAGCTGCTCTCTTCCCTGCCCACAGCGAGTGACGGAAGCTGCATGGCCTTACTTTCCTAATACTTGCTTACTTGCCTCCCCCCAAAATACCATAAGACTGCCACCTTCATGTTTAGAGCTCCCTGTTGCTGACCCAAGTGAGGGGAGGGTATGCCTAACAGCCCTGGCTCTGCTTAAAAATTTGGGAATCTGAACTTTGGGAAGCTGGCCTTGGATGTTTGGTCCAGACCTTTAAACAAACCCATGCAAGACGTGGCTGCGCTTTGTAAGCAAAGAATCTGAACACTCTCCCAGCTGTGGCTTTGCTTTCCATTCGGGTTTATTCTTTTTCTTTCTGGACCATATAGGATTAAACTTCTATTTAAAAAAAAAACCAGAACACAAGTAGACTAATCTTTCATTCACTATGGCTTTTTTCTTACCTTCCCTAGCAGGTTGGAGAGATGCATTTTGCTTTTTTAATTGTGGTCCCTCAGGAAGGAAAACTGTCAGATCTCTCAGGTATCTTGTTTCAGGAAACATTAACTGTCTGTCAAAGCATGTGGCCTTTTTCCTCTATGTTCTTGGTATGTCTAGACTGACCTCTCTCCGAATCTAAAGGGATTCTTAAGAAAATCAAATGCACCTAGAAACACCTGCCACCTCCTGTCCCCAGCATGTCTCCCATCTCCTGGCACGTTAAATGGTTTCAGTGCTTTCAGGCTCCCGCCAAGTGTGAGGAGGCACATCTGTATTTTTGTGTGCTGGTGGACGGGCCAGTGCTGTGGAACAACTCACATGAAGAGGTGTCCTTTGTGCTCTCCAGCACTGCCCTGGTGGCACCGGTGAGACCTCCAGTATGGTTCCAGTTTATTGTGCTTGGGGACCACAAGAGCCAGGAGCGGGACTGCCCTCGCTAACAGCAGTATAAGGAAGGCTCGGTGCATTTTTGCCACCAAGAGCGTAAACAGGTTTGCCCTGTATTTATAAAGCATTCCCAGTACCCCAGCAGAGAAGTGCCATGCAAAAAAACCAACTGTCAAACCTGATAGCTCACCTGCCAGGCTGGATAGGAAAGGATCGGAGAAGGAGCTGCAGCCTGACTTTGGCGGGTTGAGATGTCCCTGTTGTGGGGGCCTGCCTTGCCTCTCCGCTGGCCATGCAAGAGAGGAGGAGATGCGGATGGGGATGACCCACTCTTCCTGACGGTGCCTGCATGCCGCACCAGCCTCCTTCCAGGTTTAAACTGTCTTCTTCAAAGCGTGCTCCCACAGGGACTACCGAGAGCCACTTCACCCAAGAAAAATACATCCAGGGCTTCTTCCTTCAGGTTTTCAGGGTAGGGATCAAAACGTCAAAAAAAGATCAGACTAACAGTGACAGAAGGAAGTGGTGCCTTGGTATGGAGAGGGAGGGAGGGAGGG
>KL269462.1:0-21754 GCA_000699545.1 Podiceps cristatus | reverse complement strand
CGCGGCTGCCTTGCCTCGTGAAAACAGAGGGGAAGCTTCTGGCAGCTTCTCACAGAAGCCACCCCTGCAGCTGCTTCCTGCTACCAAAACCTGGCCACGCAAACCCAAATACAGCTGCCTTCTCAGATGTAACTGGAAATAACAAAATATCCCAACAAATCAATAAATGATTCATCTTATGGAACTTGAATTTTTTACATCATAGACAGAAGAAACATCCTATTATCCTCCATGATGCAAGATCAAACTGCTGATGGACAGTAAAATTACAGAACAAAAATAATTAAATCATCCTTGGAGCTTCTCCTAACCATTGAAAGACAATTTCCCCAGCTCTTTTCTCCTGCTACATGACATTTTGAATATTGCATATTCTGGGACAGATGAAAGATAGATATGGGAGGTAGTATGAGTAGGACTTACTTGTACCCTAGGCTTTCTGGCATTCAGCAGCAGACAACAGACAAATTATAATAGCAGGCATGTTACCATCGTGTTACCATCAAAGCAACTCTGGACAGCAATATAGACTGAAGTGGCCTGTGAAATCTTTTGACAAAGCAGAAATTGTCTCACTTTGCCCAGGCACAATATTTGCATCTCAATGGGGATGTACTTGGCATTTAGATGTAATTTTGTACATTGAAATCTGAAGCATTAACTCATTTTTATTGTTGTTCTTTACATCTTTCATTCTCTTTTATTATCGTGATAGCACTCAGCATTCACAAACTGTTTTTATAATAACACCTAGAGCCAGTTTTTCAAAGTGACATTGGTTTTGGCCATCTCTGTTGGTGGTGCTGTACCAAAGAACCACACACTTCCTTTGAATCAATTTGGACTTCTGCGTTGCTGGAGGAAAGCACAGTGCTTGAAATCAGGCATGTATTGTTTCCAGCCAAGTACCTTGGTAAGGGGGGTACCCCCAAAATCGACACAATGCTGATCTAAAATTGCCTTCCTGGGAGGAATCCAGGAAGGAATCCAGCAAGATTCCTCTTCCTGACCCATTATACCATCTGTCCTTTTCATTCTTTTTTATAGCATGGGTTCCTTTCACTCACTTTCATTTCAGCTTCTATTCATACTTTCACATTCACTCTCATTTTGGTAACCTTGACAAAAGCAGATTTTGTCAGGTGAAGTAATTTCCCTCACATTAGAGAGATTAGCTTCGTTGATGCGGGTTGTACACAAGAGGCTCACACAAGCACTAGTAGGCTTGTCTGACAAATGCAGGCTTAAATTCTTCTTTACTTCAGCTGAGTACAGGAGCAAGAGACTGCCAAGTAGTCATGGAATGATGCAATGAGGCAATCAATTAAAATAAACACATCTTGTGGCAGAATAAAGACACTGAAAAGTTTTTTTTTTTTTTTTCTGCTATCTGGTGCATAAGTCAAACTCTCAGTTAAATTTCAGAGGGATTTTTTTTCTTTAAGAACTTATAAAAACTCCTTGTATAACTGACATGCTTTCAGTGGCGATGGAAAAGCTCACATCGCAGCAAACACAGCATCTTGCACCTGACAATACAAACATTTTCTTGAACAGCACCTAAGAAGTCAACGTCACTGAGCGGCAAGAAAACAATGAGGCTAAAACACTCATCACTGCTTCCACTTGTTTCCTTCTAGCCTGCTCCCAGTCTTTAAAAGATCAAAGAATAGAAGCATACAATGTTTGACTTTAGTGTCACTATATCCTTCAGCTAAAACCACATGAATCAGGACATGTATTTTGAAAGCACCATTCCTAGACTGGGCCACTATGTTCTGTCTATTGATCTCATTTGAAAACATAAAATGTCCTAAACTGTTCTGACATCATTAATAAACATCCACCATGTGAAAAATAATACATGAAACCACATAAAGACACCTCCTCCTGACTATCTTGATTTTACAGGAACTTCAGCCTAAGATCCAGTTACAGAAAAAAGCTGGTCCATTTTACAACCCTGGCTGAAAAAACATGCTAAGTTTGCCATTTCACAAGGTTCTGAAATTAATCCAGGTGAGACTTGCTAGTCAAACGGGTTTTGCATTGTGATTTTATTTTCATGCAACCTCCAAACTCAAGTCAAAACCCAAAGTCCTCAGAACTCATTATACTGAAATCAAAGCGGGGGGTGGGGAGGGGGAGAAGTCAGCATCAGCTTAGAATTTTGTACAGTTCTGTCCTTGGCAGTTATATTTTTTCATAGTCTCAAGGAAGCTACAATTTTCAATGATATGTTTTATCCAAAATTTATTTATTCAATATTTAAAAAGTGAAAGAAAGGGAAAATTTTCTCCTTCCTTTTGCTCATGTTTATCTGTCATTCTTTCAGCTTGGACAATTGGTATACAAGAAAGTCAGTCAAACTCTTCCCAGTTTCTAGACACTGCTATAGAAGGCTTATGGTTTTAACATTTAGGAACTGAATTCAACAAAATACAGAAGATGACAATCATCTGTGGACAACTGACTACTATTAGCTTGTTCTATCAATTCCAATACTACCATGTGGTGACCAGGTACAAAAATTGGCTGGTCTCACAGGGAGATAGCCAAAGGCTGAACCTTGGCTGTATCACTTTTTTTTGGAAATGACCATTACTGGCATTGTCCATCTGGTATAGAAGACACAATTGGCTAGGCCATCACCTGGGATCAGTACTTTCACCTGGGATCATTACTTTCAGGGATCTGATGTTTCTTACATTACTATCATTAAAATCAGAGCTCCCTACTCAAGCACTGTATGAAGTTTATGCCTGAAAATCAAGCTGTTCATTCTAATTATGTCAGTATCTAAAGCATTCTTTTGCTCTATTCTAGAGAGTCATCTTCATGTCATCAGCCACATTCCTGAGGAAAAATCTGTCTGACAGGATATGCAGAGTGAAAAGGGAAAAGGATACTTCTACTTACTTAACTTTCATTCCTAAGGCAGGAGTGACAAGTAGGATACTTGGATTTTTTTGTAACTGAATGCCTCTGGAAACAAAAAATTGAAAATCATATTTGGAGCACATGGAATCACCTTGCTGTGGCCCATTGAATCTATTAAGAAATGTCTTTCATAAAAGTCCTTCTTTGGCAAAAAAAGCAAACAAAAAGATGTTACTTTATATCTTTGCCTTTCATCTTTTTTTATTATTATTTTTATTAATCACTTTCTTATCCTGACTGTACTAATAAGTAGTTTAAACTTTGTTTAGAATTGTCCACTACAGCTATATCTACCATAACTCTAAAGGGGGCACTTATGCCAGAATCAAGTCACTAAAACAATATATTATGAACAAATGTTTTTGTATTTTCATTACACTTCAGTTTTCATCTTTTATATAATTTTTGGCCTTCCTTTTTCTCTTCTGAACTCAGAGCAGCTGGTACAACTACTTAATACTTATCCATCTATCCCATGGAGATTGGTGGGGCAGATAAGCAATTAGATAAACTACTCATGAGTGGTTATTTCTTATTTGGAAGTAGTTTCTACCCACACTTTATTCCAAGTCATTTGTCATACACTTGTACTCATTATTATGTAATTGTAGTATGATAATGCATTCTTTTTTTACAGAATAATAATATTTCCTGACATTTGCTCCAAAATTATGTTTACGACTATCTCTACAAGGGAAAGGTACTTTAAATGAGAAAATCTACTATTCTTAAAGGATATCTTTAATTCTTGCAATTATGATAATTACATGAAACGTACAAATGAAAAAGTGTGCGGGAGGTAAATATGCTCGCATATTTATAGCACCTATACATCAGGAATGGATTAAAGTTCTGATTCAGATCTTTTACATATTGGAACCCAGCTCTTTGGCCAAATTTGCATTTTTGTAAAATACATTCAAACACAAACAGGATGAAGTGTGTTTCAGATGGAAAGAGAAGCCATTTTAAGCAGCTCTGAATCCCTTTAGTTTTCCTCCCCTACTGGCATAGCACCTGAATCTTAATCTCTGAATACTGCACAGTTGTTTCTGCTGGCAGCAGTTTCATCTGTTGGGAATTAAGGCCCTGATCCTTTAGAGAATTACATGCATTTAAATGGCCAGTCTGTGCCAACAGCATGATAAGGCATTCTGTAAAGTTAAACCTTTGCAAGTCTTTTCAGGCATGGGGTGTGAACCCTGATATTAAATACCCAATATGACCAGCAGCACTGGCTTCAGTGATTTATTCTATTACTCTCTCAGCACAGAGCCAGGTTCTACCAACCTTCTTTATTTATGAAAGCTGCCTTCCTCTCCACAGTGTTACAGTCACCACCATTGCTCTGAGAGCAGTGGGCCACCTTTAGATCAGAGTCTTGGTAAGGCTGATACAGAAAGGAGGAGGCAGACTGTGTAAATGAGCCCTCTCTTTCCAAAAGTCAAGGGTGTCTTCAGTGTCCTCTCTAAAGCCTATGTGTATGTAAATAATTAACAGAAAATATGTCAACAGACCATTAAAAGACACGACATTTTTATGGTATACCTCAAATAGCGTCTTATGGCAACAGGTAAATACAGAAATGTTCAATGACCCCTTTGCACTTTTCATGAGTGAAAGACATCTCTGAAATTTGTATGGGGTTTTGTGCTCTTTAGTCTCAAGCCTGTGGCTTCATGAGTGGAATCTAGGATGGGATTATTAATTAATGCTTTGGTTTACTGCAATGGTTGAGTAGACCTCAGCAACTGTGACATTTAATCTCTTTCTAGAAAATATTTAACAAATGCAGCAGATCAGTTTCCTGTGAATGGAAAACAAATATTTATTTCTTCTATGGAACTGTTAGGTAACACCTTTCAAAATTGAGTAACTTTGAAAACCTTTGTGTGAAATGGGCCTACATAACTCCTTTAAGCACTATACATGTATAGACACTGCACATGCTTTGAGATACAATCAGAATGGTTCCTTCTATATTTAATGAGACTCTCTAATCACTGATGGCAAAAACATTTTTAAAGTTTTCCAAAATTCCCTTTAAAAAACTTAAAACCACACATTTCTGAAGTTCTTGTTATACCTTCTATTGATGTGTGCACTTTCCTTGCTGGAATGATGCACTAAAGCAGCTTTAAACCCTTTAAAAATTGTCTTCACAACATAGAAAAGTGGAAACTGAGATACAAGACTGGTGTCCAAAACTCATGACTCTCCTCTTTTTCAAGACAGTGGCAAGACTATCCAGTAATAAAAGCAAAGGAAAATACAAAGACTAAAGGAAAAGGAAATATGACCCATTCTAGATAGCAAATGGTATACCTCTCAAATTTTAAAGCATTCTTAAAACAGTTTCCATGGGAACAGAAATTTGGCACAAGGGCTGTTATGAAAAACTGTTAGGAGGCAGCTTCTACCAAGCCAGATGGTTAATAAGTAACAGGGGACTATAACAAGAAGGGAAGTAGGTTGTATAACCCCTTAAACCTTGATAATGGGTCCAAATGGACCTAATAACAGGGCATATCTCCAAGAAAATGTCATCTCCACTACAAAGGGTGACAATATCATCAAAAGCAAGTGGAAACATTCCTGATTAGATGGAATATGAAAGGCTGCATACATCTTTCAGCAAAGCTGTTTTTGCTATAGGACAAAAATGAGTGAGGGATGTAGCCACCAAATGTGGCAACTGTTCCCAGGATGTTTCAATTAAGAGGGAGAAAATATTTGAAATGTTTGGCTCCAAACAACATGCAGTTAGCAACTCCAAATAGGCTCCTGAATATCTTCAGCCTGAAAAATTGAATTTTCTATTAAGCTTTTGTTAGGTTGGCACATGGTCAAGGAAAGTTTCTAAGCTCCACAAAGTACTACAGTGACCCGTCATGGTTTAACCCCAGCCAGCAACTAAACATCACGGAGCCACTTGCTCACTCCACCGCAGTGCGATGGGGGAGAGACTCAGGAGAGTAAAAATGAGAAAATTCATGGGTTGAGACAAAAACAGTTTAATAGGTAAAGGAAACGCTCTGCACACAAGTAAAGCAAAACAAGGAATTCATTCATTACTTCCCATTGGCAGGAATGTGTTCAGCCATCTCCAGGAAAGCAGGGCTCCATCATGCATAACAGTTACTTAGAAAGACAAATGTCAGCACTCTGAACATCCCCTCCTTCCTTCTTCTTCCTTCAGCTTTCTATGCTGAGTATGACATCATATGGTATGGAATACTCCTTTGGTCAGTTGGGGTCAGCTGTCCCAGCTGTGTCTTGTCCCAACTCCTTGTGCATCCCCAGCCTCCTCGCTGGTGGGGTCGGGTGAGTAGCAGAAAAGGCCTTGGCTCTGTGTAAACACTGATCAGCAATAATTAAAACATCCTGGCATTATCAACACTTTTTTCAGCACAAATCCAAACCATAGCCTCATACTAGCTACTATGAAGAAAATTCACTCTATCCCAGCCAAAACCAGCACAACACCACAGTCTAAACCAAAAACCTGTTCTGAGGTGTACTGAGCAGCTACAACCAAGACAGCTCTTGTCATTAATGAACTTATTAATTTTATTCCTCGAAGTTGAATACCTCTTGATCTCTACAGTCTTTGAGCACCTTATGATGGCTAACACATTTATTGTCCCCCATCTCCCACAGGGAGAGGAGAACAAAGCCCCAATGAGGCAAGTTCCAGATTCTCACAGATAACATAGCTTAAGCACAGAACCTCCACTGTATTAAATACAAGAGCTTAGGTATCTTGGTATATCTGAATCTATGACTTTACCAAAAAGCAATAGGAAACAGGATTAATTATGCATATCTCTAGTGGTTTACTATGCCATATATCTCTAGAAACCATTGCGTATTGGGCCATCTTTCCACTGGCTTTGATGAAAATGTATTGATAAACATAATCATCTTTGTGATAGATGGCTCCCAGATGATATTTTGATGAGGCACACACTCTAATCACAAAGGCATTCTTCTGGAATTGCTTCAAGACCATACCAAAGAGCTCTAATTAGTGCCTCAACCTACTGCATATTAAAGTTGGAATCCTTTTTCTAACAACTGCAATGTAATTTAAATTCTATCAATTTAATGCTACAACAGAAAGCATTATGACTATGATCCTGGAGGAAGATTTCTTCCTGATTACAATAATAATCAGCTATGGAAGTTGTATGAAGGTTTATTACATGCCTAGTTTGTAGATAATGATTGTAAGACAGAATCACACATGGTACTACATGGTTCCCAAGCCTACTGGGAAAATACAATGGTTTCTGATTCCCTGTTGCTCAGTTGCACATACTTTTCTGAATGGGAGGTAAGATGCAAGCAATCACAATATTTGCTTCAGATCTGTTCTGCATTTACATAAAGGATGAAAAGTGACCCAATGATGTGTAGTCAGGTAACAATAAAAAGATACTGAAAATATTTGAAAAAACCTGTAGGTACATGTCTGAAAGACCACTATGATCAGGGTAACAGTGAATTTTTTTATTTTTTTTATTTTTTTAGGCTGCTAGAACTTGCCAGATCTTCACTAAGAAAAATATCTCTTTTGGAAGATCCAGCACAAAAATCCTTCCCAACATGAAACTCATCCATGCTCTGTAGGGTGCTCTTTCAAACAACATTCCAACATAGCACATACTTATATAATATTATGTGGCTACAGAATAGGAATTATACGACATGTAGAATACTATCTTTGATCTAAACATAACCTGAAAATTTCATTAAGCCCTTGTGCTTCCTTCACTACTTGCAAGAGGAATTTGTCTACCTGAGAGTTAAGATTGTAAATGTTCCCTTTTGTGTCCTGAAAGTTTGTATCAATCATCAATAGTTCATAATGAAAATTCAGTTCAAACCTTAGTCATAGTGAGGATACTACCACTCCATAACATCATCTTATTTTGACTGACATTTCATTTTGGCTTCAAACTACTTGCTGCTTGTCATGTCAGATAATTACATTTTTCTTCAGCCACCTGAGCAGAAGTATGCGGATGACACCAAGCTGAGTGGTGCGGTTGACACACCAGAAGGACGGGATGTCATCCAGAGAGACCTGGACAGGCTGGAGAGGTGGGCCTGTGTGAACCGCATGAGGTTCAACAAAGCCAAGTGCAAGGTCCTGCACCTGGGTCGGGGTAACACCTCGTATCAATACAGGCTGGGGGAGGAAAGGATTTAGAGCAGCCCTGTTGAGAGGGTACTTGGGGGTACTGATGGGTGAAAAGCTCGACATGAGCTGGCAATGTGCGCTGGCAGCCCAGAAGGCCAACTGTATCTTGGGCTGTATCAAGAGAAGCGTGGCCAGCAGGTCGAGGGAGGTGATTTTGCCCCTCTACTCTGCTCTGCTGAGACCTCAGCTGGAGTGCTGCGTCCAGCTCTGGAGCCCTCAACACAAGAAGGACATGGAGCTGTTGGAGCGGGTCCAGAGGAGGGCTACAAGAATGATCCAAGGGCTGGAGCACCTCTGCTATGAGGACAGGCTGAGAGAGTTGGGCTTGTTCAGCCTGGAGAAGAGAAGGCTGCGGGGAGACCTGATTGCGGCCTTCCAGTACATAAAGGGGGCCTATAGGAAAGAGGGGGAGAATCTTTTCAGTAGGGACAGTGGTGACAGGACAAGGGGTAATGGATTTAAACTAAAACAGGGTAGGTTTAGATTAGATGTAAGGAGAAAATTCTTTACAATGAGGGTGGTGAAGCACTGGAACGGGTTGCCCAGAGAGGTGGTGGAGGCCCCATCCCTGGAAACATTCACGCCCAGGTTGGACGGGGCTGTGAGCAACCTGATCTGGGTAATGGTGTCCCTGCTCACTGCAGGGGGGTTGGACTAGATGACCGCTAGGGGTCCCTTCCAACCCAAATCATTCTATGATTCTATGATTCTATGATCTAAGGAGAAAAAACAGAACAGCAAAAGTCCAGAAACCTTCAACATCCCAGATGGCCCAGACAAATAGCACAGGGCATGGGAACAGAGGCTGTGTTATGTTGCAAATGCCTTTATTTATTATGCATAAAGCAGTTTGGACTCTTGTCTGATTAGACGGAGTAAGACCTTGGTGAATCAAATCTATATGGGGCATGTCAGAAACCAGGTAGGCAATTTTATATGCTGTTTTTATGATTATGATCCAGTACAACAACAACAACAGCAAGAAAACAAAACAAAAACAAAAAACAAAATAATAACAAAAAAAGGTGTAGGTCTTAATGGTGGCCCTTCATAATCTATTTGATGGTCTAATACAAATTATTCCCCTGCTGTTTTAACTTTTGAGGACTGGACTCTTGGCTAATGATATTTTCACCACTCTTAGAAAAACAGCAGCAATCCTTAGCCCTAAGTCAAATGGTCATTTCAGCCAAGTGGAAAAAATTTCCTTTTCTTTATGCGGCATGGCAGTTTAGCTCGGCTGTTTTGCCTTATTAGTTTGATAAATAACTACCAAAAATTTTGGCATTTTTTTATCTCAAGGAAATAGTAAAGGCTAGACACATGAAGAATGACCAGTGTGTCTGAAATCAGACAGTGCAACACCTCACATTTTATAATTCTACCTGCTAGACCAAAATCCAAATCCATAGTCTGGCATTGGGAACTGTGAAGCCTTCAACCAGACGATAGAGACAAAAACTTTCTTTCCAAAACTTAAGGGCAACACCTGGCGCTGCATGCAAGCATTGCATTCTAGTTAGGATCCTGACTCCAAAATCCTCTTTTCCAAATAAGCATCTGCCTAAAACTGTATGGTCTTTGTTTTGTTTAAGAAGCAGAAGGATCAGTCCTTTCTTTTCAAGTAAATGGAGTAGCAGTAGATACCTGTAGTTCTCTTTCACATAACATATTTCTGGCTGAAGCAGAGAGTCAGGAAGCGGGAAATAAGGCCTCCTTGCCTCCTTTCCTCCTCAGCTTGAGGAAAACTATCTCTCCTTCTCTCAAGTGCCAGAAGAATACCCTAATCATCACATTTGAACATGGGTGCAGCAAGACAGCTTTGTTCACAACAGTACATGGCTGCCAACTGTTTAAAAGAAATGCAGTCCCACGTGCAGTTCTTTCCTATAGTGATGACCTTTTCTTACCTGGGTTCAATGCCAGAGCTCACACGAACTGTAAAAAGCAGGAGAGGAAGAGAAATAAGCCACCAGATTCCCAATTCTTTCTTTGGGGGTGGGGACAATGTGGAAAAAGTTTATATTGGACTTTCCCACGAGCTAGGAGTTAATGAGTCAAAATATCCCTCCAAATTTGAGTTTTGCCAAGGATATATGGTGCTTTCGCTGTTTTAAAAAAACTCCTACTGAAATCTGAAATGATGAGTGCAGAGCAAATTTTTTTTTAAAAAAAAAATGTTTAATTATTTCAGCTAAAACTAAATGTCTCAGTGCTAGTATCACTTTTGAAATGGAAATCAGGTTCCTAAGTCTCACAGGCACTTTTTAAAGCTTTTCCCAATATGGCCTATAGCACCAGCTCAGAAGCCCTAACTGGTGATATAATTAGCTTTAGGTGCAACATGCTCCATTGAAATCACTTTCAGAAAAATAAAATGCGGTGCAGTCCTTCAAGCTAGCACAAAGGAAACATTTCACTATCACTTGTTAAAGAAAACTATAAAAGCCATAACCTCAGCTGGTTTAAATTGGCAGAACCAAAGACAATGGAGTTGTGCTGATGGACACCACCTGAGTACCTCATCATGTATATTTAAAATTAGTGATAGTAGTTAGAAAGATAAAAAGAAAAATAATAAGTAACACATAATTGTCCTGGTTTAGGCTGGGACAGAGCTAGTTTTCTCTCCAGCATATACCGTGTTTTGGATTTAGTTTGTGAAGAATAGCAATAGTACACCTATGTGGTTAGTTGCTGCTGAACGGTCAAGGACATTTTGCAGTTTCCCGAGCTTTGCTGATGTGCAGGTGCAAAAACCTGGGAGGTGTACAGCCAGAATAGTTGATCTAAACTGGCCAAAGAGAGTGTTCCATACCATAGAAACATGGCCAGTATAAGGGAGGGTCAGCCAGTGAGCCACTTCCCTTTTTGTTCTCTGCTTTTCCCTTTTATCATTCATTTCGGCTTTTTCATTCATTAATTCGGCTGTTCCCTCGTGCTCTCTCTGGAAATTGCTGTTCTGGGATGGCTGAGAGGAAATACCCCTGCTCCCTGACTGCTGCTCGGGACGGGCTGTATCAGGTGGTGAGAAATTGTGCATTATATATTCCATTTTATATATTCCATTATCCATATATCTTATTATTATCATTATTAACATATTTCTTAATTTTTCCTAGCTGTCCTAGTGAACTGTTTTTATCTCAACCCATGAGTTTTCCCCTCTCTCTCTGATTCTCCTCCCCACCCCACCAGGGAGCAGGGGAGTGAGTGAGTGAGTGAGTGAGTGAGTGAGTGAGTGAGCGGCTGTGTGGTATTTAGTTACCATCTGGGGTTAAACCACAATAATAATAAAAGAAGATGTATTTTCAAAACACAACAAATTAACATTGGGATATAATTTATTTTTGTGTATGTCCTGCACATTTCAGATATGTACCAAGTCAGGTGCATTCCTTATATAGAGCTAAATGTATGGAAAAACCTAAATTCATGTTTGGGAAGGATTTTTTTTTTTTTGTTTTGACCATCATTGGATTTTGAAGAAGTGACACTTTATTTCCTTGCAGTCTTTCTCAGTAGAGTCATTTATAAATGTCATCAAGTTAACAGACCATATTACCTTAATTTTTTGATGACAAAACTACAGCATACCAGGAAATACCGAATAGCAGACTAGCTGCTAGGGTTTATGATTGTACTTCTGCTAATAAAAAAAAATATATCCTTTCTACATATTAATTAAGAAAGATTTTCAAAGACTCTCTACTTAATAAAATATATTATTGAATGCAACATCTTGTGCTGTTTGCAAACTTCAAACATGCCCACTCAAACAAGAACACATTGCTTTCAGACAATCCCTAGAGAAACTTTTAAAGAGCCTCTGATGTTTTTTGTGAGGGATATTCATAAAACTCACCCCTATATGTCAAATCCCAACACAGATGTCCGGGACTGCAGGTCGATTCTTGCCTGTGCATGCTTTCGAAAGGCCGAGAGGTTCTCAGATACTGCATAATATGGAGAAGAAAAAAATCAAGCAAGGAAACACTAGGTAAAAATCTCCTTTTTTATAAGATTGAAGCAATTTAAATTGATTACATATCAGATAGTGATGTGTGCAAAATTCACAATTCCAAGCAAACATGGCTAAAATAGTTTGTAATAAATACATTTGGGAAATAAGTAATCAACTACTTGCCAGTCTATAAAGTCAGCATAATGTAGATTACAATAAGTAAATACTCTGAAAAACTAAAGCTAGATACTAAAGGGGTCATCTTCATGCCTACATATTTATATTTGATAATGACTTTCAGTAATATACTTTCTTTGGTTAAAACCTCCAGTGGCTTGCAAGCTTTCTGTAATATATTTCTGCCCCAACAACACTACTTGGGATTTAATTTGCATTTATTAATAATTTATTTTTCCCAAGCTCTATCTGTAAAATTTTAGACTTGAGAAAGGAACGAAGGCACAGAACAGTTGGCTAATGAAAGAAAAAACTTGCTCCCTTCTGGGAGTGTGACAGGGCACAAAAAGACTGCCCTGTTCCTTCTGTCCCCCAGGCAAGGCTGCCAGCACAACCCAATGTGATGGCCATGCTGTGAGCCCAACCACAGGGCTGAGAGTGGTGCCCAGCAGAGAGGGTGAGACAGCAGCTGACCAGAGAATAATGAATACTGTACTGATAAGTGTATCCAGGCATATGCTACTTTCTAAAAAACAGGGAACATGAATGATATAAGAAGGGGGTTGTTATTGTTGGTTTTATTATTTGTAATATCACAGTCTTCCAACCAGCATGCATTATCTCAGCAGGATCACTAAGAGACTTGATATCACTAGTCCTTCTCATATTCTAGCTAAAAAGAATCGGATTCATAATTGCACGCACACAAAAACAAAACCAGAAAGCCGGTCAGAAAGAAAATTCATGTGATGTTACAGTTTCTGCAGCACCACCTGGCAGGGGGAAATGGAGAGCAAGGACTATACCATTTCATCAAATATTCATTGCATATACAGCTAAAGAAAAGTGTCTGTAAAAAAGGTAGATCTTACCCTGTTTAAACAGATCTTCAGTGTTACCAAAACATATTGTATCTATCAGGTATGCTCCTGTGCTGGAAAGTATTTGCTTATTTGCTTCATCCCTCTGCATGATTTTTTTTTTTTTTTTTTTTTTTGGAATGCTGTATTGCTGTCATTTTTAAACCCTGGAGTACTACTAAAGACAAAAATGTGGGGCTTGACTGTGCATATGTGTGCATATGTGGGGCTTGACTGGTCTGTAACCTTATTTTCTAGAGAACCACATCCAAACAGGGAAGCAAGAGCCAGGTACACAAATCCTCATTGTTTTTCTTTCAGAAGAGATGGTAGTAGCTCTAATGTTAATATTACTGGTAAATAATGGTATGATTCAATCTGTTACAGGGCCCCCTTTCAAATCTTATCCCTGCTGGGTTGCCGCAACATTTTCCCTACTTCACAGAAATAGAAATGAGATCCAGAGATATGACAAGCAATGTTTTAAAAGCCAATTCAGAAGGAAGGAAGAAAAAACAAAAACAAAAACAACACCACAAAACCACCACGTTTGGCACAAGCTGATTTCTCAAATATGCACTAGCATGAAACCCATTTTCTAAGTCAACCAAAGATATGGATGGATGTGAAAATCTAGATCCAGAGTCTTTACAGTAGTCTTATCTTCTCTGACCTAAGCACTCTATAAGATTACCCCTAAGAGTGAATCAGCTCTTCACTGGACAGCTGTGCAAGCCCGCTCCATACTAACAGCAAGTAGAAACAGTCATGAACCTGCAACAGCATAGTTCTCACTGTGGTGGTGACTGGGGTGAGGCCAGTGACCAGGATAAGGTCGCTTGCAGAATAGTCAGCATTTTGACAGTTAATTGTTCCCCTTATGGGGAGTCCACCCAGCTCCTATCTTCCTTCTGTGGACAGTGTTTTGTCACCTGGTCGAAGATGGGAATCAAATTCAAATACTGGTTCTCAGCCCAAAGTCTACAAACTGTCTTCCCACTATGCACTATAAAAGATTAATGTTTTAACAAATTGAATGCAAAATATCTTGGAATGAACACACTTTCTTAGTTACTAGATTAAAATCTAATCCTTTCAGAAATAAGGCAAAATCAATCTCTCTCTGCTTCTCTGCTCTTTTTAACTTGGCTTCAGGCCATCCTGTTTCTCCAGTCTAATCTGTTCTCACTAGAAAGAGGACTGATTTGCAAGACTCTAGTTTGATATCAGTACACACTTTATTTTCTGACAATAAGTATTTCCTTGTAGCTTTGTACATTTTCTTGTAGCTAAAGCACATTAGCGTACATCTCCTTTCTGTCAAGATAGTTATAACTACAAAAGTCTTTTGAGTGAAGGCCACTGGTACACACAGCTGTACACTAAATTCTGGAAAAATCTGAGCTCAGTGTCCAGAAGCTTAAAATACGACATTTCTGCAGAAAAAGGGAGGATGATTTTTTTCACTTCAGTAAAAATTTCAGGTGTCTATTACAAGGTTTCCATAGTTCTAAAGCTGACTGGGGAACCACTTGTTAAAATCAGGGAATGATAATCTTCAACTGTTTTTCAGTCTGGAGGTAGTTCAGTGGAATAGGAAGCTGCTGCCTGAAGCAATTCTGAAGTGGCTCTTCCTAACAAACAAACTGCAAGTTTGCCTGAGAGATCTGCTGCTTCAGCTAAAGGAGTTGGGAATTATACTCCTGAATACAAAAACGTCAAACAGGGAGGAACTTCCAACTCTATCTTTATTCTCAATCAGAAAACTCAAGAGTAGAAAAATTCCAATCTGATGTTCTTTCCTGGCTTTCCTTGGAATGACATATTGTTCTGCTGCATATTCTGCTGCACTCTTAATATTGCAGTCAACCAAAATATGACATAAAATATAGATTTTTTTTCAGCAGATTGTTCTGATAGTAATAAAATCCCTTTGCTGAAGCTTTTTCTGGGGAAAAAAAAATGCCAGTTGCATATCTAGTCATACATATCCATTGGAGAAAGAGAATGGAATGGTATGGGAGTAAAAAATCTATAGTATTTTCTACTCGGTTACTATGTGTTTGTAATACAAACATATGTATGTCAACAAGATTAATACTTCAATATTTTTACTACTACTACTACTATTACTGAAATGTATATTTCCATAATAACGTATATACTGTCCATATCAGACTGCCCCTATCTACCTAATATCCAGCTTGATAGAATGTGCTGGTCCCAGTACAATGAACACTTTGGCCTAAGAATTTAGCTTTTGATAACTACTTTGTTGAATGAAGTGGGATTGAAATGCAGGAAAGTTAAGTTCATCAAGAAATTTCTGTAGTTTTGGGGTACTTTATTTCCCTTACAGAATAGGGCATCTAGACTAAGTGTATGACTTTGTGTATGAAGTCACAATAAACTTTGTAGTCAGCAATGTCATCCTTACACCGCTGATTAACAAGCTTACTTTGTAAGATTGCCAAGGTACATATGTGATGCTGTCCTTTTGGACTGGGATACTGGTAGTTGTCAATAACAAAACACCACTAAATACTAGTCATCCAGAAGTTGGTTCAATGTGACATGCTGGCCTTTGCATGCAACATTAAATCCAAATCTCATTTTCCTCCATCTCAATACACCTTTCACCTCTTAAACAAAAAAAATAATAACCACAGCTGCATGACCAATTGTTCCTCTGTCAAACAAAACCACTGAAGATTAAACTGATAGTTTCATACCTGCATACAAAAAGCTGTAGGAAAGATATGCCTATCTACAAATTCTTCTAATAATATTGTGAATATATTCTTTTGTTCTTCGAAGCATTCTTGAAATAGCATTTAATATAAGCCAATGAATCTCATTAAATACTAAAGTGTAAGCATAAAAACACCAGTAGATAAAGAATTTCTTTTAATTCATTAGCATGTGGTGCTACAATAAAATGCAGAGGAACTGAGTTTAAATCAGAGTTCAGAGGCAATTGTGGATCAAAGGTATATTAAGATTACCCTATATTTAGCCCATATGCTCTATAACTTTTGCATCTTCATAGCAACAATATACAAAGAGATGCTTAACATACATATAAAACAATTTTCTTTCAGTTTCTTTTTTGTAGTTTTCATGCATCACTGAAAAACTCTTTTCTCCATATACAGCACAGTTCATATGTATCCATAGGAAGCTTCCATTACAATGACCTGACAAATGGGGTAGCATCCACTGCAAGCAGACTGGATGGCTTACAGGATGCCTTTCATACACTTTGCTGTCCTAGACCCACTGCTAGCGCTTACTACATACTTTTCAGTGTCAACCAATTGTTTTGTTTTCAAATTACATTTCAAATTTAAAAAAAAAAAAAAATCTTAAGCATCCTGTTTTGTTTTGGTTTATTTTTTAGAACTGAATAGACATGGAAGAAATATATGACAATCTAATGTTCCCCCCCCTCCCCTTTACAGTAGAATATATTTTTATCATGTCACATGAGACCCCCAACAGGGAGGGGAAGAAAAAGATATAATTCTCTTAATTTTCCACATAATGCAGATAAATAGTCATTGTGGTTTAAATGCTGCATCTACAAAGGGGACATTTTATATCAAGGGACGGGGGGGGGGGGAAAGTACAGTTTAGAGGACTAAAGGCAATGAGATATTAATGCAAACATTTCTGCCATATATTATAATGGAGCATAAACAAAAATAAAGGGGACAGGTACAGAAAGCAGTAAGGTAGAACATACATCTACCCAGAGATAGATCTGATATAGTATCTGATATTAGAAGAATACAGCTCTGGATCAGCAGTGAAATTGAACGATGTTATCTGAAACTAGGATTAGCAAGAGTGGAAAGAAAATGAGGAAATACAGGGGACTGACCATAATATCTATCTTGTGAATCCCCAGTCCCATCAATCATCTGTGTTGAGATTATACATTTCTGGAGAGAAATTGGGCTGAAATGTTAATGATCTCATGATTTACATCCTGCCATCTTTTCACTTTCCTCTGCAGCCTCAGAAATAGCACACAAACTCAGGAGTTCAGAAAAAGTAGGAGGAGGGGAAATCACAATTTCTTAAAACCTATCACATTTTACAACACAGGTCGCTATTGTTGGTAGTAAAACAACCTCTTCTGTTGAGTACATCATAATAGCTGTTAAAATGTTTCAAGAACTTCAGATGTATTGGGATGATCACTTCAATTCCTTCCAAAATATAAAAAACTGTGATAGCATTAGTCAAGTTTTTTCAACAAACAAAACGTAAAAAAAATACCAAGGCCAGAATAAAAATTGTTCTGCAAGGAAAAGTTTAATTTTAGGCAATCAAAATAATTTTAGGTTGCAAAATATATCTATGTCATTTTTAATTCCAGTTAAACAAAACATTCTTTTATTTCTAATTACCAGTTAACTTTGACTCCAAGAACTGTCGAACTACCACCAGAACTGTTCAAATCTTTCAAAAAATCTTTGTTAGGACAGCCTCCAGTCTGGGAACACATGCTCATTCATACTGTCATACTGAAATCTTTTGCAAGCTGTGTCAATTCTTAAAATTTAATTTTGAAGAATTTTTTTTTTTTTCCCTGCTGAAAGTGAGAAAACTTTTTATTGACATAACCAGGAAAGAAAAAAAAAAAAAGTTAAATTTAAGGTTTGGGTTTTTTTTAAAAAAAATATGTATTTTCTGTTAATATTATTAATGATTGTAAACTTACCATATAAAAATAACAATAAAAATCATAGCATTTCTAAAATAATTAAGAATACTTTCTTTTTTGCAAAATTCAAATGTCTTAGTTTGTTCCATGTCACAACATTATCCATTTGTGATACAATGAAAATAGCTTTTGAACAAGGGAAGCTTATTCAGTGTACTCATTAGAGGAACAGTGTGTTTGTGTAGTATATTTAACATCTGGAATAATCATTCATAAATACTTGGAAAAGGAACCCCTCTAATTAACATAAAAAATATTTTTGCTTCTGAAAGTACCAACATGGGATGCAGAGAAGCAATTGACTTAGGTGAGCACAGTAGTGACACAGAAGTGAGAAAGATGAATTGGAGACAAAGCAACCTAAAATCAAATACAAGAATGAATCACCTGCTTTTGTTAAAACAAAACAAACCTACTCCACTAAAAATACTGAGTCTCTAGTTTCCACCTTAATTAATCAACATTTTCCAACAGAACCATACATTAAAAATTAGGTGTAAATGGTGGTATGGCATTTATATATTCCCAATATGTATCCACTTAGTTTATACATGTCTGTAATTACATGACTGTTCATTATTTTTCTTCTTATAATTCTGTTTTTCATGAATCATACATTACTCCAAATCTGTCTTTGATCTCTTCATTTAAACTTCCACTTCTTATTCAGTGGATTAGTAAATGCATATAAGTATGCATATGAAGAAAATAAAACACTTTCAATGTACATGCAAATGCTTGCATGCGTGTGCAACAATATACAAGAAATCTGAGTCACTATGTATTTCTTTTTACATAAAAACAGCTATATTAATTAAAAATAATTAGATATTTTAAAATAACTAGTATTGTTCAACATAGCTAGCATCAGCATTTGGAGCACGCAAGAAGTGGGTGTAAATTGCTATTAGATCACTTCATAGTAATTTTACATATCAAAAATGACAGCGTGGAACAATGTTGAATTAATCACTCTCTTTAAAATTAGGATTTATTATCCTTTTATACTTACCTAAGGAAGAGCACATATTAAGTGTAATCGACTTGTTATTAGACAAATCAATAGCCTTTTAATTCCCCCACATTTTCCTTTTAACTTGAATACACAAGCACTTGTCAAATATGAAAATACCATGGTGAAACAAGCCCTGATGGAGACAACAATTCTGTAGATCTTAGAAAACTCACCAACAACAGATTAGTACTGGAGGAAGTGCATTTGGTAAGGTTTTTAAGCAGCTATTTATTTATACTATAATTGCATCAGGTGGATTGCTCTAGTCCACATAGTGAGCGCCAGAGTATCAATTCTTCAGGACTGAGCTGCTTTGTGGAGTAGTAGGAGAGAGACAACCTGCTTTTCATGTCATTTGCTTACACCCACCTACTGCAAACCTCTCAGCTCTTGCTAATTAATAATCTGCTTAATGACCACTGGGTGGAAGAAATTGTCTCTCAGATTCCCACGGAACTGAGCTACAAGCAAAATTACACTTCTTGATATAAAATGAGGTGTCAATCATACCAGCACACAACTTCTGAAAGGAAATGAGTCACCAAGCAGGAAAATCTACTGAAACGGATAATTAATGGAAGGATCTTGATGGGTTGGTTTGTTTCTGGTTACAGCCTGTGCCTTATTGTGTTTGTAGTTTCTCCCCTAGAACATGAAGTAGAAAAGGAAGAAGGTGAGCAAGAAGAGCATACAGTCAGAAGACCTGATATAAATTGCATCTTCCAGAAAAGACACAGAGCCAGTTCATTTCTGGGTGTTAATACAATGAAATGCTACCGATACATTTTCTCAACAGGAAACAGACCTGATCGCTGTGTGTGGAACTGCAGCAAGAGAGGAAACCTCTGGACACCTTTTCAGCAAGGACCCATGAGCAGACGTGGTGACCTAGGTGCTGTACACAGAAATATTTAATGGAGAGGCTTCCACAATCTGAGCATCAGTGTATGATGCTCCCATGACTCTTCAGTCAAAATATTGGTTTAATAGTAGTTTATCATTAAAGAAATAGATGTAATGCTTATTGTACTAACTATGCTTGTTAAATAGCCCAAGCTAAAAGGAAAAGAAACAAAAAAAATAGTAAGAAGCAAATACTCTTTGGACTGGAATCCATTAGGCTTCACAGTATCTGTTTCAGTTTACCCATAACAAAGATTAAAAAAAAAAACCCAAAACTATTGAATGTTAATTATTTAAAGGTATTCCAGTGCCTTATGCTCATCAGCTGAACTTGTTAACTTACCATAAACTTGTCATAACATCAATCCAAGTAGAACTTTGCAGCAAAAAGTAGCCTTTTATGTAAATATTTGCAATAAATACAAATATAAAAAGTGCATTTATGTCAGTACAACCTATGAATTCACAGCTTGCGAGTCATTAGCAAGCCAATGCAAAGACTGCCAGAGCAGAGGCAAGAAGAATCATTTAACTAAAACCCTTCCATTCTTTTATGAGTGCTTAAATTGTTTTCTGAGTGATCAGGCAAGTTCATGAAGGCAGTGGTGTTCCCTTTCCCTGCCTACCTGTGGTAGAAGTCAGCAGGTAGAAATGACTAAGCTTACCTCGCAACAGGCAGGCTCACAGGTATTATGAAAAAGAGACTGTGAGCAATGAGGAACTGCTGAGCACTTGACTTTTTTGTACTTTGATTTGAATTATGCAACTTGGGCTGTTGTTACTCTGTAAACACCATATTCACTCTACATTTAGGAAGGGATTCAAAGCTCACAGAAATGACATGACTTCAGTGTCTCTCATTTTCTATTTTACCTACACTGCAGTAGTGTTTAGGGGCCCTAACAAAGATCTTTCTGTAAGAAGGAAGAACTTCCTGTGAAAAACTGATAATGTTAATAAGCAGCTTGTGGTATCATAATTGCTTGTTATCAGAATGCTATAAGGGTGGCTTCAGAAAACATGACCAACACATAACTTCTCAAAAACATTTTAAAAACTGCTGCATCATTTTCTGCAAAGTTTTGAATGAATGAAATATCAAGCACTGAAAAAAATTTTAGTAAAAAATAGTCACAGATCAGGATAAACTGGACTGGCTCCAGTTTTCTGGGGAATCTGATGACTGATAACCATGATTCTTTTTAATGGCACCATATTCAGTCAAATTACTTGTAAAATAATTGGTATTGCTGTTACCTTTCTTGAACTGCTTCTATGACAAGTTCTTACCTAGAATTCCAGCTATTATGTTTCAAATAGCTGTTACTTGGTTATGTCAACATAGAGTAAACTGTTTGTAATTCCTCCTCTGCCAGGAATTCAGGATGAGCAGACAGTGGAGCAAATCAGTTTGAGTTTATTCTTACGGCAGCAGACCCAGTCTACCCCTAAATCTCCATATGGTTGAGTGTATTGGCAGTGGGAGGCCTCCAGCCCACACAATAGCAATATTGACAACTTTGGGATTTACTGCTTCTCATTAAGGTCAGGGGAGGCTCATGTGTGCATGGAAGTGCTTCACCCATGAATGAGGCTCAGGAAAAGCCTTCTCTCCCACACAGCAATTTAAACAAAAACATAGACCGTTCTTTGGTCTTTTTATACAATAACACCACATGCTAAAATTGTTTTTTAGCTTCATGGCTGAGCAAAAGTAGTCATGTGTCAAGGTAGTCTGAAACTAACATTTACCAGTAATATTGGATTGGCACTGGGAAGCATTTTATTGTTTTATCTGTCAAATGATGAATATCTTCTTTTAAGGTCATCCAGTTCAAGACTGTTAAGCTATAAACATGACAACTTTGGAAATTGTGGGTAGGCACAGATGTTAATTTGAGACCAACTTGATTACTGCCTTTGAGGTAATAAAGCATATAGAGAACTGTTAAATAAA
>KL269461.1:28215-42596 GCA_000699545.1 Podiceps cristatus | reverse complement strand
TCTGCAAACCTGCTGAGGGTGCACTCAATGCTCTTGTCCAGAACATCAATAAATATATTAAACAAGACCAGCCCCAAAACTGAGCCCTGGGGGACTCCGCTTGTGACCGGTCGCCAGCTGGATTTGGCTCCATTCACTACAACTCTCTGGGCTCGGCTGTCCAGCCAGTTTTTCACCCAGCGAAGAGTGCACCTGTCTAAGCCACGATTTGCCAGGTTCTCCAGGAGAATGCTGTGGGAGACTGTGTCAAAGGCTTTACTAAAATCCAGGTAGACTACATCGACAGCCTTCCCCTCATCCACGAGGTGGGTCACCTGGTCATAGAAGGAGATCAGGTTGGTCAAGCAGGACCTGCCCTTCATGAACCCATGTTGGCTGGGGCTGATCCCTCGGTTATCCATAAGCGCCCTTAAGATGAACCACTGCATAACCTTCCCCAGCACCAAGGTCAGGCTGACAGGCCTGTAGCTCCCTGGATCCTCCTTCCAACCCTTCTTGTAGATGGGCGTTACATTGGCAAGCTTACGGCACAGCACAGGGAGGTCTCAGGGAGGAACTCGGCACCAGGGCGTGTGGTCCGTCTGCCGCTCAACGGCAGACGAGGACAGCACCTATGGAGAAGGGCTCCGCTCCTTCTGCCTGATGGCCAGTGCAATGAATTGGGGGGAGACGACTAGATGTCGTCTGGCTTCAACCCTGCTCCGGGCAGGGAGCCTGCAGAAACGATGCTCTGCAGCCCTGGCCTGCCCTGCCTCAGCCCCGCGGGAGAAGGGAGAACCCAGTTGCTCTGAAATGGTCTTTGGTCTTCCACCATCAAAGGGCACCGTCAGCATTTTCTCAGTCTTGTTTTTTGTCACATTTACGACTTATACCTAATTTTTCCTGTGGGAACCCAGAGAACAGTCACTCCTCCAGGCGGTCCCACAAAATTTGGTGCTGCAGGGAGAGAGACCAATCTGCCACCAAAACTAAATGCGAGGAGCCAAGCAAAGCAGAATAAAGCTGTAAGGCACGTGGTCCCAAAGGCTTCACGAAATGAAAAAGCAAATATTCATATGCAGCTCCATCCCAAACACCCACACTGGTACAATAATGTGAATTCAAATGTTCGTGATCTGACCTCTCTCAACTTTAATACACAGCTGAACTTTGAATATCTACATACCAGGGTCTTTTGAGTGAGTTCAGACAGAAAAAGAGAAAAAGAACATTCAGCATTATAAAAAACAATTTAATATTTAATATTACAGTTAGGGTTTTTTCAGTTATAACTAGAAAATTTAGAATTAGAAAATTTTAAATTAAAGGAACTCTTCCACTAAAGGATCTGTCTGAATTTAACGTAATCTGCTAAGGGCTTCTGCTACTCCTGAAACAATTAAAGCACCAACCAGACAAACAACATATTATTCTCTACTACTCAGTGCAGAATATATGGAATTCTTCTTAAACTGCACCATTTGATAACAAAAAAAAAAAATCATAAAAATCAAATTGATAAATATATTGGTTGGTATAATACGCTCATGAGTACAATCATCACAAAGTATTTTAATATCAACCCAGGTTTAGATTCTAGGAGGGAAAATAATAGCGAAATAATTTTTTTTTTTTTTTTACATTTGAAATTAATTTGGCAATGGTTCTTCAGATCCCAATTAGACTTTTACCAGAGAATTATCATGACACATAGTCTAATAACCTCTTGTAGCTTTCTTTCTATGTATGAACTATGTATGAAACCCAGGAGTTCTTAACACTGTATATATGCAAGTCTGGGGTGGAAAAAAAAGTGCAAGTATCCGAAATAATTAGTTGGCTTTATTAGTATCTTGTTAAAACCAGAAGAAAGCCGACAGCCACAGCATAATGTGGATGACGACTCCAGAAACTGAGGAAGACAAAGCTATTTGCAATGTTATCTTGCTTTTGTTTACTGTAACCATTGAGCCAAGATGCTCAAGGTCGCATAGAGCTCATATGCCCTGTTTTTCCTTTAAAACATCACATTTCTGAGCTGCTTCTGAAAACAACAGACTGTGAGGTGCCTCTCAAGTGCTCATTACCCGTTTGCAGAACAAATATTCAGGAGTTGGTAAAATATATGAAGGCAGATGACCATCAGGGCAAACTCTTGGTTTAGTAGCCACCCCTTCCCGTGAAGCCCCATGAAACACCCTGCACATAAAAACCACTGCTCGACGAGGTATTACTCTGAATTCATACATCTCTCTGTAGTGCTCCAGCATCGTAAGATACATGTAGCATACAGAATGTCTTGAAGGGATTAAATCTGCCACCACTCAAAGGATAGCCAGTTAATCAACAGCTATATTGCCAGGTCTAAACCTTAAGACTGCCTTGCTACTTAAAACGTTGCAAGGAGCCAAAAATAGCAAGGCCTTCTAACAGAAGAAAAGAAGAAAAAAACCTCTGAAAAACCTTAGTTCATTTTGTCCCCCCTTCATATATAAAACCTGAACTCAAAAATATCAGCAGTTGGGATCATTTTATCCCTAGGTGTTTCTTTCTAGTTCAGGAAGAGATGTTCCCTAACACACAATTCTTTTCTTTAAAGTCACTGTAATTTTCTTATGGCAAATAAAAGGTTGAAGTGTCACAGAATATTTCAGAAATATTTTGAGAAGACGTTAACTACTACTGAGCAATGAACGTGTGCATATTAGTCTAATGCTCCATGGTGGTATTTTTGAAGCGAGTACTGAATAAAGATCATTCTTTCCCCAGCAAAATTAAAAGTCCCTTGTGCTTTAGGATGACATACACCTGCAACAGCCTTCACCTGATTTTATAGATGGCATGGTACAGAGATGTACGTTCCCAGGAGGAGAGCAAATCCCACCCATGCTTCAGGGATAGAGAAAAATTGGTTTGTCAAGGGAAGCGGAACTATAAAAGACAGAACACGCAGAGTCACAGCAGAAGACGCTCGACACAGTCACCCAGCCCAAGCCCACCTTCCTCGCAGCAGGACGCCTTCACCAAAAACCAAACACATGAAACCCATAATTTAGACTATATAATAATGATCAAAATAGTAACTATTTAGTACTGGAAATCATTATTCCACCTCTAAACCCCAGAAGAGATTAACCATGATATGAATAGATGGGGGGAGTCCTCAGAGAAGCAGCAGATGTTCTGGGTGGGGGACTGCAACATCTCCTACATACATCTCCAATGTTGGCAGCTTCAGGGGTGCAAAGGCTGCTACTCAACTTCTCTAGCATAAGTGATCACAGATGACAGTAAAAAAGGAGAAAAACAGATCTGTTAAATCCAGCGGACTGCCAAAACCCCAACTGCTCATGAATGGTCACGGCAGTGCCCTTAGCGCTATACCACCTATGCCAGGCACCACATTTCTAACTCGTACTGGCTGGGATAAAATACCCTGCTACGGGGGACGCTGCCTTTCCCCCCACTTCGAAAACCACCAAGGGAAAAGAGCACCTGCTGCAGCAGATTCCTTCAAGGAATCTCAGTCTTCTGAGTAAGAAAGAAACCCCTGTGTTATTTTAAACATAGCCAAGTACATTCGTTTTACTCCCAGGCCCAGTTAATTTGACAGGTACAATACTAAACCAAAAATCCTGCAAGGTCTTTACTGAAAAGGTCATTACATTATGCAACCAGGTTTTATGGACAGCAAAAAAATTCACTTCATGTACAGAAACTGCATCTTTAGATAATTTATCAATGTGCATTCGTCTCTTATTTAAAGATGAAGACCAAACTTTTGGGCACGTAAGTTAATATTGAAAACTGGCTCCTAAAAAGCTACATTCTTTGAAAATGTTTATTCTCAATCTATAATTAAAGAGTGGGAGGGGTTTCTATACAGAGAAATATTTGGCACTAAAGAAAAACAAAATTGCTCTCATTTGAAGTCTTATTTCATACTGTCCCTAAATAAAATTATTTTGTTGTTCAAGTTGCATGACTGGACTCAAACTTTCTAAATAAGTAAGCACAGACTCCTATAGGAAATGTATTAATAGTCAGGAAAACAAGCACCAATTTCTTCTAATCAAAGCTTTTCCTACTGTTCAGACTCTTACTGAAACAACACATCCCTTCTCCTCCTAAACTAGGAGGAGTTGCATTTCAAACACTTTCTTCATCATAATATCATATTTGGAAATGTAAAACAGTTACCACATCCCATAACAACACCTATTGAGTAAATATTTTAATGATCAGTGCCCCAGTTATAAGTGCAAGCTTTCAAGTCACGTCTACTAATAATCTCTTTGAACATGGTACCAATGCAGGCTTGAACACTCTTATACGCAGGGGTTTTGGCAAATGAAGCAACTATTTCAAAGGGTTTTTGTGCTTCCTCCTCCTACCCCATGTGTCTGATATTACTTGATAGTCTGAAAAACTGCGTTATGTCCCTGCATTTTCTGTACTTCTCTATCCAGAATCTTTGTCATCCGTCCGGACTATCTCACCCCGTTGTGCAAACCACACCTCCACCTCTCAGTAGCTTGGGCTGGATTTTATATAAGGGCTTTTGCATTTGCACCTAATTTGACAGATGCAACTTGACCGGTCCATTACGTAAGTACAAAAAGCCTATTTTCATACATTCATTAAAAAACATAAGTGGTTTTGTTTCTATCTGCCTGCATAAAGCTTGGCAGATTATTGCAATCAAGTCAAATTTCAAGAATGTAAAATACAATTTTATTTCGGCTTCGGGTTACTTGTCAGTAAGAATAACTCTCAGGCAACTGAAGCTTGTACTACATTTTAAGGTTCACAGTTACGCAAAACTTGCTTCAGTTCATAACCACTTCAGTGTTTGCACACTATTGATGGATAGTCACATACATAGCTGAAGTTAATTCTGAAAGTGCAGTATAGATCTGACAGGTACTGCTATGACAACCACAGCGCAGAACAGCCTACATTTCCCTGGAAGCTCCAAAAATAAACATGTACAAGCCATTCCGGCAACAGTAAAAAGGTCCATGTTTACCAGACGTATCGCCCCGATCCTTCTTCCTCCTCTTTGCAAGATTTTTTTTTTTTTCCCCACACAGCATTGCGATTTGGACTGGGGTTTCAGGAGGAAACACACCTCTGCCCACCTGCAAAGCCAATGCGGTGCTGGCGGGGAGCATGTAACACCCGCCAGATTCCCTCCGCAAGGCAAGATATATTTCATCTGGAAAAAAAATAGGTAGGCACATCCCTTTTTCTCTGACTTCAAAAGGCAAAATAACCAGGTATTTTATGTAAATGTGGACATTAGACACAAAAAAATAGAACAGAAAACATCAAATTCATTTTTCATAGGCAGCTCAGCTTCCACTGGAACAGCTGCAGATGAAAGTAGTAGCTACAAATTAATATATCATAAGGTCTACCAAAGGAACTGATTGTCTCAAATGCCAAAAGTAAGACCAAAGACTAAATTATTTTCATTTATAAAAACGTAGAGAGGAACTGTTTTCATGTTCTGAGTTACGTGTTTAAGAGGAACCTAAGTTTAGCTTGTCAGCTGATAGCAAAAGTTAAAAACAATTTCTAAACCATTTTTGAATAATTTCTAAACATGATCTAGAAGGGGAAAATGTAAACAATACAAAATCACTGCTTTTTTTTTTTTTTTTTTTTAAATACTTTTACAGTTAAAATGCGTTGAGTGCATTTTCCTGCCAGAGACGCCTGGAACGAAGAATCTGCCTCCGAAGCTCTCTTCGTCCCTATCCTGAAACACAGGAAAACCTCCTGACTCCTTGCGACTATTAAATACAGCTATCGGAATGGATCACAGAGACCTGCGTGACAGAAATACCACGGCAGCTGGAGATCAGGCCCAGATTTCATTATCAAGCGCCTGGTGGATTGCTACAGAGCGGCTGCCGCAGTACCTGTCACCACAGCTGATAGAAACACTTCCTTCTAATCCAGTGATATTGTGCCTTTACCTTAATAGGAATAATTCTTCCTGAAAACGTGAATACATATAAACCTTAGAACAGATGGAATTTAGAGGCGTCCAAGTATCTTCAACAGAATTATTAGCCATTTCCAACAGCAATATTTAAAACCACAAGTAGCATTTTCTTTTCAAGTTGTCTTAGCTCATCATTATTTTTAGGCACCATGATCATGAATACATTTAGTAACCACTTGCCAGGAGTTTACTAGGCTTAAAAATTCCTGTTGAAAAAGAAAACCCAACAGATGAAAAGCTATACAAATTTAAACTAGACATAACCCTAACGTTGTCCAACACGGAGAAACAGCACCGAGTGACTGACGCCCACTGAAACACAGCGCAGGCAGGTGGTGACACAGCAGAAGGCAGCGGATTCCCCGCACGGACCCCCCGGTCTCTGGTAAAGCCCGGGGTCTCTGGCAAAGCTCGGGGTCAGCCTTCACCGCACCGATGCCGCAGACCCGCCACTGTGGAGTTCACCTCCAAGTGCCGGCCCAGCATCCACCATCCAATACAGAGCGCGTCAGGCAACTCTCTGAGACCACGTAGTCTATTCCTCTTTACTCTAAATTATAACCAGCATCTTAACAGATGCTTGTCAAACTGTTTTTAAATACCTCTGCTGGTGGAGACCTCACAACACCCCCAGCAATCCGCCGCAGTGCTCGCTGCTTGACTGTTTCCCCCAGCCTCAAACCCAAACGTATCTTGCCACGGTTTGTGACCGACGCTTCTTGCTCAATCCAACGTGGCTATGCAAAGGCTACTCCCATCTGTGCTGTTGCAAAATTTTATGTATCTGAAGACCATTTCCACTCTTTCTGCCCTCTCCCTTCTCTCTTCTTTAGATCTACATAAAAGCAATGGCCATTTCAGAAAATGTATGGACAAAGATTTAATTATTAAATAATATTTAGATAGTCTTTTCAATCAACCACCCCTAAAAGTACTCTGCTGGCAGGTATTGGCCTTTTAGGCATTCACTTTTTGGTTTAAACACAGTCTCTTGCTCTTCTAGAAGTAGCTGTTTCAACCGTAACATGCTATGGTCTATTATTCATCTCTGTCATCCTGTCAGCAATGGCTTTTTCTATCTCTCCTGCTTGGATATTGTTGTTTACTGTAAAACAGCAGCCGATTTGGACCAAAATTTGACAGTGAAAGGAAAAGCCATAGCATCAGTTTGAAAATTCGTTTGCCCCTCCTCTGACAACTTATGTTGCACAGCATCTGATGAACCTACACTGCAACTACCGTGTCTTGCCACGTCTGATCAGCAGTGGAACATATTGGTGGCAAACCAAAGGATTACATGAAATGGGTAACATTCAAAACACTGGACTCCTAATTAACCAACTGCTTTGCTAAAACAATAGACTCTGTTTTTAATTAAATTAAAGAAGTCAGTAAATGGAGTATTAAGTGGCACATCTAAGAACAAAAAAGTAACAATTATCTCATTAGATATGAAGATTTTTGTGTTCATTTCAGCACGACAGGTGGTAACAAGGAGTGACAGTGCTCTTGAAAGAAAGGCGTGCTGAGCATGGGAAGCAATCCCGTGCCCAGCACAGCGCACTGCGGGGGCAGGAAGGGGCACTACCCTCAAGTTTTGATTCACCGTACCAAAACCACACGTGCAAAGAGAGTAATTTCCGTGACTATTAATGAGCTTGACTAGGAGCAGCTGAGGGAGCTGGGGGGGTTCAGCCTGGAGAAGAGGAGGCTGAGGGGAGACCTTCTCGCTCTCTGCAGCTGCCTAAAGGAGGTTGGAGCGAGGGGGGGTCGGTCTCTTCTCCCAAATAACAGGTGAGAGGACAAGAGGAAACGTCCTCAAGCTGCTCCAGGGGAGGTTTGGGTGGGATATCGGGAACCATTCCTTCCCCAAAGGGCTGTCAGGGCCTGGCACAGGCTGCCCGGGGCAGGGGGGAGTCCCCGTCCCTGGGGGGATGGGAAAGCCGTGGAGATGTGGCGCTGAGGGACGTGGGTTAGTGGTGGCCTTGGCAGCGCTTGGGCAGCGGTTGGGCTCCATGGTCTGAAAGGGCTCTTCCAACCTGAACGATTCTGTGATTCTATGTCTATAGGAAACCTACTAGTAAAATTCAAAGAAGTGTAGTACTAAATTTTAATTCAACATGCCTTTGCAAATATTCCCTGTAATAGTCATTCACACACATTTCTTCATTCCCCTCTTCCCCTATAACCACCACGCTATCTCAGCCACAGTCTTTTAAAGCACTGTTGACTGTCTGGAATCAAACCATCGCACGGAGAGGAGCAGCCCGGGCTGTCCCTGCCACGACGGTGAGGAGATGCCTCCGAAGGGACCGCTCCACCGCCCTTACAACAGCAGCACCAGCTCCACTGCCTGCTTAGAGGTCTAACTTCCAGCTAAGGTTTTTTTTCCCCCCCTTTTTTTTTACACTACTAGATATATTTCATGTAGAGGAACAAATGAACTCACAGGCATTCTGGATATAGTTAAAATTTAGCTCATTTCATTTGGTTCACAGCACAGAAATACTTGATCTGCAGAAAGAAGTGCTTTGCAAGAAGGACCCAAAATGGCAAGCTCCAAGCTGAGAGGATGTGGTAGCTTTGAAAGACAGAATTTGTGCTTAAATTTTTCTTCAATAAAAGTTTATAGGGGTGAAAATAAATGGACCAGATGGACAAAAAACTTATTTTACAATGCAACTTTCTGTTTTCGGAAAACACATTAGCTTCAACAGGAAAAATGAAAAGTACTCAATTCAGAAGCATTTACAAACGAGCTGCTGTAATGAAAATGAACTTGTAAATTAGAAATGAACAACTCTCTCTAGCACTTCTGCAGATATTCATCAACACCAGAAAGACATTAAAAATGTTTTTAACTTTAAATACTACTCAAACATTCTATGGGTATTGAGGTTATTCAGTAAGAATCAAAGAACTTAACACACCCTATTTCTGCTTCTTCGGGACTTCATGTTCAGCACGGGAAAAAGACAGATTATTTTTAAGGATCAGAAAATCAAAGCCCCTACCCTCACCACAGACCTCTGCATCTTACTTTGTATTAATCCTAATTTTCAGAGTGAGGAACTGCCTGGTAAGGATCCCTTTGTGCTTTACAGAAAAAATGGTGGGGAGGGCTATTTCTATACTTTTGCTCTTTCATTGCTATGACCATAATCCCACAGTTAAAAAAAAGTAAATCGAGGTCAAATCCCCACCCAACTGACCACTGAGAGGTCATCTGGCAATATTGTGATGATAATATAAGGAATATCCACCTTCTTTACATCTGGGGGAAGAGTCATCGCAATATCGTTCACACCACTGTAATCGCTGCATGAGTGGTTAATTGCCATTAATAGTGTCCAAGCACAGACCTTATCAACCCCATTTCAACCTAGAAATCATAGATCATAGAAATCATAGAAAGGTCTGGGTTAGAAGGGACCCCAAGGATCATAGAGTTCCAACCCCCCCTGCCACAGGCAGGGACAACCTCCTAAAAAACTCCACAAAGCACAGAGGTGTTCTCCTGTCCGCAAGGATGCAGGCAAAGCACGCTGCGAGGGTTTCCAAAGCACCCGTAACATGACTCTCGAGACAGTTGGAGCTCTTAAACCAAAGCCACTTACAAAATTTTTTTTTAAAAAAAAAACCCACAACAAAAAAAAAAAACCAATGGGCTTTAGCTCTTCCTCTTCAGCTAATCTCAAAGGGATCTTCATTTAAAACAGCAGGTGCTTCGCAAGCTGCAGCCACGCACAAGTGTGCCTCCATAACCAATGGGTAGGCGTAACTCAAAAGACAGCTGAATCTCCTAACTCATATTTATTAAGAATGGATTTTATTAGGCAGTTAAGGAGACTTCAGAAGTCGAGATTAAAGTTACAGTGCATTTTTATAACGAGAGTAAGAACTGTGGTTCAGGATTTTTATAGAAGTAAACACTGACAACTTTATAGCTGTGGTAGCTACCAGTAAGCACAGAAGAGATTTCTCCAGGCAGCTAGTAAATAAAATGGTTTTTCCTTATACTTTCATCACAGTACGCATAAAAGCATTTGACACACTTAATAAATGTCAGAAACATAAAATATTGCACAAAGGAATGCCAAATAATGACAAAGCCGCAATTATTGAGGGAAAAAATGAGGATTAGAAACATTTGCAGCCTATCTCTTCATTACCAAACTGATAGAATCCGAGTTTAAAATCCTCTTTCAATTCTTTCTTGTTAATACCATTGAAAATATCCCAGAACACACAACTCCACATCAGCTCGTGATAACCACTAGTTTTTGAGGTCATATGCAAAAACATGTGATTTATCCCCAAAGGAATACATTCATTACATGTGTAAATCCCTACTGCATCTGCAGTTCGTTCCAAAAAATCTGGTTCTCAGAACGATGCCACCCTCAATCTGTGGTGGACTCCAACAGCCCCCAAACAGGCCAATAAAGCACTGCCCTGCCATCACCAAAGCCAATTTTTAAATAATTATTTGCATCACAGAAGGAAAAGAGAAACCATCACCCAAGCTGCCGCATTGTATTTTACTGTTTCCAAGCAACACTGTTGTTTCAGATCAAACGCGAAACAGCCATCTCAGAAAGCTACAGGGCTTTTTCCTCTATACTTACTTATTCTGCATCATGTTCATTATAACCCAGTCGAAGGGATAGACATTCTTCCCGATGAGATTCTTGAACATGATGAATGTTTCCATCAGAAAATCCTAAAAAGAAGAGAAAATATTTGGAAAAAGACCACTCTTCTAGATCAAAAAAATACAAGTGATAGTGTCAGTTATTAATGACTAGATTCAAAAGGTGTCTTACTGTTCCGCTTCATAAAAAAGCCATTATTCATACACAACACACATAAATTCTACTAAGGCATATTTATACATGACGTACATAAATCCTACAATAATTCTATTTAAACTTTTCAGAAACGATAACAATTGTGATCCTACATCGTAAACAACCCATGGTATTACTCAGGAACAAGCACTGGTTTGCCAGTTATCCAAAGGCAATTTCTGCTGAAAAAAGATAATTCCTTTTCTATGCCATAGACAAAGTCTCACGGTCCCTCCTTGTGCAGCCTGTGCCGCAGCGTATACATCGCGACACACGCCTGGCACGTGCTGGAGAGTTGCTAAAATCAGACTGGTACACGGAAAGAGAAAAACGCCTAAGAGATCAATTTTAATCTTATGATTACACTAAAAAAACTCCCTGGAATCAGTTGATGAGTTTTCCCCTTTCCTTGTGAATACACTCCTGAAATATTCTCTTGCCTGAAAGATTATCTATTTATTAAATAATATACACTCTAGCTCAAAACTGGAGTCAGGTAAGCGTGGCGGTGCACATTCCCCCCGACCCGGGCAGTTGACAGCAATGGTTTGGCCATCCTGAAACTGGGAAACTCTCCCTAAAGGGAGCAGCAGTAATTGCTTCTGCCGGGGAAAGCCTGACCCAGAACCAAGTTAATTTAGTAGCATAAACCAATTTATTTCTACACAGATATAAACAAACATCTCTTTGGAACAGAAAGCTCAGGTACTTTACAATGTAAATCATCTTCTACAATTTGGGAATCTATAATTGCTATCTAACCATTTGAGCAGTATCAAATGCTTGGAGAAAGATAAAGGGGAAAAAAGAACTTAATACAAAAAGTCCTTGATCCACTTCACGCAGAGATAAAAATGAACATTTATTCCAAGGTTAGAATATTTTTCCTCTGCTACAGCTTCGCCGTAATGGTATTTATCTCGTCTAAAATGTCAAACGACTACCAAAAAAAAAAACCCCAAAATGTTACATTTGCTGGACTTTTAACTAAGGCTGTTTTTATGTAACCTTTTCATTGAGAAACAAATCCAAAGTTGCTGCTCTCATAAGTATTTCTTCACGTGTGAGAGCCAGTCTGTTCGTCGCATTTTATCTTTTGTTTCCTTGTTCTGTTTAAGATGTTTTTCCTGGCTCAGAAATTCACAGTGGGTGGGAAGCAGGGAGCTGCAGAGATCCTGAGGACGCACCATCGAGAGCACAGCGCAACGCAAATTTCCAGGCGGCTCAGCTCTGCCGCGTGCACGGCACAAGGGTTGCTCTGGGACGCTTTGCACCCCTGGTCCCGGTACCCAAGGAGACACCCAGGCCAAAGAGGGCCAACACAGCATCAGCAGCCACGAAAGACATGTTTTAACCAAAAAATGTATAATACTAGTAAAATAAGCCCTTGGTTATTTTACCAAAATCCCTCCCAACAACACAATGTCAGTAAAGATGTTTTGATATTAACAGGATTGAAATACAATTTGGAACTGTTCGTGGTTAATGAGATGTTACTGTTGCGTAAGGCAAAATTCATCCCAGACACACACTCCACTAGCTCGGGAAAACGTGTCTTCATTTAAGAGATCAAACTGCATACTTCACTGCCCATTTTTCATGTATTTTGGTAAAAGAGTTACATCATTTCTAATAATCACGTTGCGCATTTTGCTGCCCGAGCATTGCACGGCACTTCATTTGAGTGTGTGCTTTCTTGCAGCCGCAGGTACCGAGTGATTTTCTTGCCGATGTTGCTTCACAGCTCAATAATTGAAATGTTAGTGGAAGTGGCACCGCGGGAAGGGTCATCACCTATCCAAGAGGGCAGGTTTGAGCTCACTGGGCTTTTTTTTCCCCTTCATATTTTATGAATACAGATGTATTCTTTCCTGATTTCTTGTCGCAAGCTCTACCTTACACTTTATTTGTCACCAGTTTTGGCTGTTGCGCCTCTGCACGCTTTGCTGATCAAGCTGCATGTGACGGTGGATGCTTTTTTATAGTTTGTTGATGATTCACGTCTGCTACTGACCCTGGAGGTTGTGCCACATATGATTTGACCTACTTTGCTGATTCAGCTCTACATTTTAATCTACTGATATTTACATTGTAATAGTCCTGCTTCCACACAGGCACTTTAAATAATGCCCTGTAACAACTAAGCTAATTATTGATCAAACAAAAAGCTTCTGATGCTTACCTGTATTTTATGGATTCGTAATATTGCGCTCTCTTCTATTGTATCTTTCTTATAGAAAAACAAATGGTTTAACCTCATTTGAACTAACCTCATACCATGAGCAAAGCCCAGCCTTTTTCTGGGGGTGGGCAGCTCTCAGTTCATGCTGTGTTGCTGGAGAGCCTGAATATTTTCAGTATACCTAGAAGCAGAACAAATTGTCCTGAACACGAAAAAAATGATAAAAACCTGTACTAAAGGAGCAAAGGATACAACTCCTGATCTCTCTCCAGCTACAAATATAAATTCTATTTAATACCCCAAGGAAGCAAAATTCACCATAGATGGGACCCCTTCACAATTCCCATCCAGGAACGGAACGAAAACAGAGTAAGCTCATCCCTGTACCTGGGTAGACAGTGACAGAGGAGGCTTAAACAATTCCATCTGCCCCAGACTGCTGAGCATCACACACCGATATACCTGTATCACTAATTATGTTCTTCAATAAATTCTCAAGCTTAATAAAAAAAACTAGTTAAAACATGTAAGAACTTGATATGAAAAAACTTTAGGCCAAGTTGATGAAAATTTCAGCTTTGCAGCTGAAATACCTGTGGTATAGCAGACAGACATCAAATACACTCAGCTACAACTTCTCAGGACAGCAGCTTAACCTCCACTGAGCTGCTCTATGAGGCTCTCTCTGGAAAGTCCTCTCTCCACCACCATGGATGGCTCTGGGTGGGCTGCCTCCGCGGGTCCCACCACCATGGGGGGCATCCCCATGACTCGTGTCACATCCCACAGAAAGAGGTCTGCTTAAGTCATCTAAGCACCCGCTCACATCAACGGTTAGTCAAAGCTTGTCATGAAAGGATGTACAGGGCTCACCAACGCAAATGCCGGCACCAAAACCGGAAGGCTAGGAGTGCAAAATACTTATGGGGGGATAAAGATGGAGGGGCAGAAAATTGTAATCTAAAACGCCCCACTGAGCTTGTCTACCTGCATACTGCACTGACTCCAGGACCTTGTCTTGAATGCCTTTAGGGAGGAATAATTCTGAGATATTCCATATGGCAAAACACTAGCATGTATTTTTTTTGCCAACTAATACCACATGTGTCTGAACTGAATATAAATTTCACCAAAGTAAAAAAGGGAGAGACATCAGTCCCAGAAATAACCTCACCGATCTCAGATGATGTTTCATCTCAGGGTGACAGTAAGCTTGACAGTAAGAAATTCCTCCTTGAACAAAAATACCTTAATGAACCTAACCAATATATTCTGCAGAGACATAGAAGACTGGTTTTATTACGTTCCACCTCATCTTTTCTAAGATTTTTGAGGCCAAACAAGACCATTATAAAAA
>KL269461.1:0-22797 GCA_000699545.1 Podiceps cristatus | reverse complement strand
GGTGGTGCGCCCTGCACATCGGCAAAACTGGGGCAACTGCAAAATGCCCTGGCGGGTTCCTCAGCACCAACCCCAGCAGCTGCTGGCACCACTTTGCACAGGCTGAATCCCACCCCCGGGGGCTGCTGGAGGCAACACCAGCTCCGTCCGGGCCGGAACCAGGACAACCTGGCTAACAGCTTTGATCATATTTCTGTGTTTATCTACCTGTTTGATAAGTAATTTAAGTTAATACATGTGGCTGCAACAGTCAAAAGATGAAGAGGAAATTATCACAGTGACCTTGTATATGTGAAAAAAATGAATGTGGAACAACTGCTGTACTTCCAAATACATTTTAATATGCATTTTTAGATACAGGAGCAGCTGGAGATGCAGATGAATTTGGTTGCCATCTCCTCTGCACCCGCTGGTGCCGCTCGCCAGGACGGCTGCTCGGCCACGAGCTCCCTCTTCCCCCTCCGGCAGCCCTGGCTCCCGCCGAGGGGGCCCAACCCTCTCCCTGGGCAGCGCGTTCGTTCGGGGGGAGCTGCTCAGAATCTCCCCGAAAGGCAGGAAAAACGATCAGTCACTGGAGAGAGGGAATTACAGAAGGGCATCTTTTTAATTAGCGGGGTGAGACTCGGAAAGGATACGTGGAGGTTCAATGTCTGGTGGTTAAACACTCTACTTCCACGTGGAACTGGGAAAATGAAAATCTGAAGGCTTGTTAAAAAAGCCTGGAATGGTTGCTGGAGAAATAAATAAATACAGAAAAATAAACAGGCTTAGCAAATACAGATGAAACATGGGTGTGAGGGAGTTCTGGAGTGCATTTAAGTTGTAGCTAAGAAAAAATTACAGAAACTTGCTGAATGTTGTCACTCCAGCTTATGCCGAGCCCCAAAAGCAGTGCCGAGGTCCTCGACAAGTTAATTAACAATTTTGCCTGTTTCCCTGAAAAAAAAAAAAAAAAAAAGGCTCACGCTCATCTTAGTATTATCTTGGTAATAAAAAACTTTTCCTGCTTTGATATAATGTTGTTCCTTTTAGCCTCAGTTGCGTTACACACACCGACGTCCCTGCTACAACGTGTTATCTTCAGATCCCACCTGCTAAAATGCGTTCGAGCCCTGCTGGTTAGGAAAATCTATTTAATATTAGACAAAAGTACACTACCACTCATCTGCTTACTTTTGGTAATTTTCTTTGCCCTTAGTGAGGTATCATTTGCAACCAGCATGCTCTTAATTACAATGCTAATAAAAATTTGTAATTATTTATAGGCAATATTTGTACTGTAGGTGTTTTTAATATAGTCTATTAACTATTTAGCAATAGCTAACAATATTATTAAATTTTACTCTTAAATTGATTTCTAATCTTTAGTTGGATTCGGAGACCATCGTCATCTGCCGCAGCGCACCGCTCCCAGCAATACCCAGAAAAAAAAAATACCTAATTCTCTAAAAAAAAAAATCAATTTCAATTTTAACTATAGGAGTAATTGCAAAGCTCCGTTTAGACAGCAAGTACCGCAAGGGCAAGACCGGGGGCTTGCCATTGCCCTGTGCGATTATTAGCTATTTATTCACTGAAATAGTGTCAGGGTTTATCCTGAAAGCCTTTCGCAGCCTTCCTCAGTGCAAAGCCCAGAAATGAAGTAGTCACACAGCGGCTACGATAATTACTACACATCACACCAGAGAAGCGGACTTAATGCACTTTGTAAGCAGTTTAATACAATTAATTTCTCTCCTGCCCAAAAGCAGAGGTGCCGGATTCATTCTTTCTTTTCGAAGCAGGTACACTGAGGCAAGTGGGAATTCCCAAAGTATTCCCAAAGCAAAATCATGGCATCCAGGATATCTCCAAGCCTGTCATAAGGGAAGCCAGATCCACCTCGCAGGCTGGAGGACTGGTAGTTCAGCTCCATTAAAATTAAATAAAATACAATAAAATTCAATAACATTCAATAAAAAGATTTCAATAAAATTCAATAAAATAAAACACCAAAGCAGCTGATTCTTCTTTGGAAACAATGCATTATTGTTCAGAATATACATTTTATATAAAAAAAAAAATATGACCATGCAATTCTGAGCTGTACAACTTATTTCTAATTCCTGTAAAATATAGTTCTGAAGGAAAACTTGACGAGGCACGTGAATGCTCATCAGGAAGTACTTACTTTCTGAAATTATCTTTACAATAAAATAATAAATATTCAAATGGCCCTTTAATAGATACAGGGAGGGAAAAGTTCATATCGAGTAATCCCCACAAGTAATAGTGAAACTGAAAAATTGAGAAGAGAATCCCCTGCAGGAGAGACAACACATATCAAAAGCTTTTCTCCCCCAGGGGTAAAATATCCTATTTTAAATAGTCTTGTTCATGTTCTTCCAGGGAAATCTCGAAGTTGGAAATACTAAGCTCTTCACATATAGTGAGAAAATCTAAGAGAAACCAAAGCTACACTAAGTTAAGGGATGTTACATTATAGCGTCCCTATTACCACGACCAGGAACAGATGAAAAGGTGGAAGTTGCATTATTTTTCAATGAAATTTTCCTTACATGGCCTTAAATGACTGCACAGCTAAATAAATAAATGAATGGCTAAATACTTTTGAAAAAGAAAAAACCACACCCCAAAGCAGTAGAATGAACTTCCCACTACGTTCTGGCTTTCAGAACATTTTCATAAACTTTACTTTGTTGAAAAGGGTTTCAATCCCTCACAATTACCAGACAGTTTGCAAGGATATAAAAAGGAAGGAAGTTTTCTCTTCACTTACAACATGTACTCTACCTATATTAGCAACAAATCAAGAAATAAAAATCAGCCGTTATCATTCCTAGAAGCCACGAATGACATTGTCACCACTTCTGGACTCACAAGGTAAAAATCCATCTTTAAAATACCTCACATTTCAACCTTTTGGTAACTGCTGTTAAGACAGAGGGATGAAAATTTTTTACTATGAGGGTGGTGAAGCCCTGGCACAGGGTGCCCAGAGAGGTGGTCGATGCCCCATCCCTGGAAACATCCCAGGCCAGGCTGGACGGGGCTGTGAGTGACCTGGTCTGGTTGGAGATGTCCCTGCTCAGGGCAGGGGGTGGGACTAGATGGACCTTGAAAGGTCCTTCCCACCCAAACTATTCTATGACAACCCAACATGGATAAGGCAGAGGATCTCACCTCTGATGAACCTTCATCAGCACGTGATGAAGGTTAAGACCTTCAACTGCAAAATGTGCCAAAACCCAGGAACGGGGATCCCTCCCTATGAACGTAATTCAGCTCCCCAGGAGCAAAGCGCCTCGTTCCTGCTCACAGGCTCTTCTGGGTGCTGGGAAAGGACTCCGTGGGCCGGAGCACGGCGGATGGAGTCGCAGATCTCACCGCGTCTTAGTGTCCGTCCAGCGCTTAAAGCGAGTTTGATACGGATTCCTCAAGCTCCCACCAGTAGGACCTGTACCCAGACCGTCATGCGAGTAAGGCCAGGAATCAAAACCAGAACAACTCAAAACACCCCTAAAGATACCAGTATCTATATGAGCGTATATAAATTCATACATATATTTCCCATAGTATGAACCCTAACATTTCTTTTCCTGTAATAGAAAATCTGACAGTAAATTCAGCAGCACCTTTAGAGAGAAAGTTATTTCACAGATACAGCAGCAGAATGTAAACAAGGGCAAAATGTTAACATTTATCACTTTTCCATTTCCTTAGGCCAAATCCTGCCTCTTGAACATGAGTAAATGGAAGGAATAAAACATGTGAGTCTTTTCCCTTTGAGAAACAGAAGTTAACATTTGTAATAATGTGAGTGATAAATGTTTGTTTTTCTTTCCTGCTGCCACAAACATTATTACAGAGGCATCTTTTTGAAAATGAAGCGAGATCCACTACGGTGTTTTCAGCTGACAGACTTGGAGCTCTTGGACAAGACGTGCTGTCTCCTTTCCCCAACTCGATTTAAGCAGCTCAGCACTTGCCTAGTTTCTGCTCAGCAGAAACCTCATTTAGATCAGTGCCATTCAGCGTAGGTCCGTCCAGGATTCAGAAGGCAGATATGGAAGTCTACAGATGTGCATTAGCTCATTCAGTCTTGCATATCTTGTTTTACCTCAAAACGTATTTTACAGATCCAGATTTGATCTCTGATGGTTCGATCGCTATCAATTGATAGAAAACTTGTTTTAAAAGGGAATCCTTTACAGGACTTCAATGCTGATTACTACATCCTGACCAGCTAAGCACTCTGCTTCCAAAATAGAAAATAATGTAAATTTAGCTGATTTGCCTGAGAACAGCACGAGGTCTAAGGAAATTTTCCATTTTCATAGGTAAGGCATGGAAGAAGAGCATTTAAATGTGCTAAGTCTGTCACTGGGAAAATTACGTAGGCCGTCTGAGGAACCTCAGGAGGCTTCTCCTCCAACCGGCTGAAAGCAGGGCTGGCTGCTCCAGGGTCGGACCAGGCTGCTCAGGGCTTTTCCCCACTGGGTCTTGATACCTCCAAGGATGCAGGTCAACTGCAATGAAGAACCAGGCTCTGGCATCTCGACAGCCTGGGGGGCTGCTCTTAGGTCCCCCCAGAGCCTCCCTGAAGGCACAGCAGAGCCTCTTGCTGCTGCCAGAAGTCAAAGCTCCCCCCTTTCCCTGTCTTGGGGATCCCCGCAGGAACTGCTTAGCACGACTCAGAGGTGGCAAACCAGTAAGCAAAAATTTCCCGAGATACGTTTTAAGTCGACGAAGGCTCTTGCGATTCACAAAATCACTTTGTGGATGCAAAATAAATGCAACAAAGGTACGTTTTTCAGTTTCCTACTCCATGTTTTACTGAAAAAAAAAAAATTGAGGACTACAGAGAAAGAAAAGCCATACTGAAGTACCTTAATTACATATTTATTTGAGAAGGTACTTATGTTGGAAGGTATTTTATTTGGAAAAGCTGGTTCTTAGCAAGAACTCCTTGTCCAAAGGTTTTTAAACTTCTTTCAACTACCAACTTGCCAGGAGAATATTCATCCAGCTCCTCTTTGACACCTTTCCGTGCTGCAACACTGCCCCGAGCTCTGCTCTACTGCTTCTAAATGAATCCTGAATAAGCAAAGTCCTGATGATTGTTTCATTTGAAGGAAAATCGTATATTCCCAAACAGTAGGGAAAAAACCCACATCCCTGAATGCAGGGAAACCTCTCTGGCGAGAACAGCAAAAAGGATCTTCTCACAGATCAGGACCAGAACCCAAGACCACACTAGCTCAACGGAAATTCATTTCGCAAAAGGCTTATTTATTAGCGATTTGATGATACGCACAATAAGAACACATACAAAGCATTCCCTAGTTGGAAAGAGCTTTGCACCAACTTTCGCAAAAGGCAAGCAAAAAGTTAATGAGACATTTTAACAACATCATTTATCATTTTTCTAAGGCTCTTTTTCAAAGAAGCCCATTTTAACCAAAACCGCTTCACTTTAAAAAGCTCTATACAGTCTCAGTATTAAAAGTATGCCCTTCAATTGAAATCACAGCGCTTAAGATTTCTGAAGGTCAGTCCATTTATTTTTGGTTTTCTATATGCAATTGCCTTTCCCCACCTTTTTTCTTCCCCCGCTACACTAAAAACTATTTTACTGAAAATCTAGAGAACTGCCCTTGATAAATCTGCTTCAGGTATCCTGGTTTACACTTCTATTAATGCTAGTAATAAAATTATAAGTAATAAAATGCAGAAAACAAGAGTATTTATGGCTATGACCAGCATTCAAACATTTAAAAAACAAACAAACAAAAAGCCATACAAAATACATTTTTAAAGAATTCTGCACACATGCAGCACTGACTGTGGGAATAGAACCACTCGGGGGTTTAGAATTACTTTTTGGGGGGGGTTACAGAGAGCGGCCGTGTCGCCCAGCGGTGAGCACCTCCGGGCGCCCTTCCCACGGGATCTCCGAGCCCTCTCCTTCCCGGGGGCTCCCCCCAGCTCCAGCCTCCCCTCTTCCTCTGCTTCCCTGGAAAAACACTGCTCTGACCCTCTTCCTTGACAATTCAACACACCTGGTCATTTAGACATCTCTCTGCAGAAAGATCTTGTTTGACCCTTTCAGTCTCTTGTAAACTGAAAATTTCTTCCGCATAATGAAACCTGACAGTTCACGCACGTACCAGGAATCTCCGCTCTCCAATTTAACTACCAAACCATGACCTGCTGCTTATTTGGGGCTTGGAGTTAAGCTGAGTGAATACACCTATTCATAAACACCCACATTCCGTTGGTCTGTACTTCTCCAAAATCCTCATCAACCATTTCAGCATTCGGGGAATTACTCAAACAAAAGCACCTCGCCGAGGCCTCCACCTCTCCCCGTCCCCAGCAGCGAAGAGCAGCGATGGAAACGCGACCCAACAGCCCGCAGAAACGAGCGCACACGCGTGCAATCATCCCAGTACAGACTTAACACGGGAACAACAAAGTTCCTGACACTACCATGAACCTTGAACTGCCTTCCTCGCCCCACGGAAAGCCTTTCACCTGGTTTATTTTAGATTTCCCAACACAAAATTATGTCTTACTTTCTTCACATTATTGTTAAGAAGCTAATTTAACTATAATTATTATTATCATCCTGTGAAGCACGCTCAAAATGAAAGCCGTATCTGTTCTAGCACTCCGTGTTAGATAAATGACAAGGAAAAAAAAAACCAGCTGAACTTCCTCTGGAGCAAACAGAACTCACCAAAGAGCTAAAAGAAAAGCGAAGCTAAAGGGTAACGAGGCACAGACACGCGCACAACCAGCGCAGGAGCGCGTCCTCTCCTCGCACCACCCGCAAGCTGCAGCGGCACCAGCTGGGGCTCGGCACTGACCCACCGCAGACTTACAACGTCCCCGTGGGAAAGGGGCTGCTCACAAAAGCGAGGGGCGGCCTCGGCCGGCTGCAGCCTCGGCGAGGACGCCGCAGGAGGCATGGGCGAAATATAGTTTACAGATCCTGCACCGCAAAACTTTAGTCATGGCCGAACGCCACTGTAAAACACGGTGCAATCAGGAGCACTATTTTACTTATCAAGCACAATCCGTGGTAAAAGCCCCGTAAAAAAAGTATGATCCCGTTGATGCAGGCAAGCTAAAGAATTTAAGTTTTCAAATACAAGGAAAAGATAATTTAAGATAACCAGCATCCTGTGTTGAGAATGACTGCACTCAAGCGATTCCAGTAATTGTGATAGCCTACAGGTATTATGGATATCGTCTCTGCAGCAGGCAAATCACGCTGCAGTAAGGTATCAGGGTGACAAATCATGAGAACACTCCAGGAAGACAGATTATCTTTGAAATGAACCTCTTCTTCATACAAGACGGGTGACCCTGCCAGATAAATACACTTCTAAAAGCAACAACCATTTTTAAGACAAATTGTTCTACTTTTGGTGCTTCTCATTTGACTGTTGTGACATAAAATATTTAGCAACTGGTTTATTGAGGGGCTCAGCGAGCTTGGAAGACAGATCAGAAACATGTGCAATCAAAATTTAATTGACGGGAACACGCAGTTTAGATAGCCTTGGATTAAAAAGCAACTTGCAAGAACAGGTCTCTTCGGGGAAGCTTTTGCATTTTTAACTCATTTCTACCTTTGGTTCGTAATCCCAGAAACGATTGGGCCGTACCACCGGGGCCGTGCCGTTAACGAAGTCTTTGGGACAGAACGGGCAGCGGTTACGGGCAGGAGGTTTTCGGGGAAGGCAGTCGCTGATGTTGTGCTGGGCTTCTCAGCTCCCCGCGCCATTGAAGGTTACACAGTCCTTGCAGACCAGAATTACTCCAAGGCGCTCATCAACGTTAAAAATAAAGACAGGGCTCTTTTCACATTTGCATGTTATCAAAATGAAAGCCCCATTACAGGCAATGTTCTCATTCCCTCCTCCCCAAAGAGCAGAAAAACTGATTAAATAGAGAAAGATAGCACTGCTGATAACAGCCTGGTCCTTTATTATCACTTTTCCTAACTAAGTTCAATTTTCTGTGATATTTCATAGTACAGTAGCAAAATTAATACCATCCATGTGCCAGTATGGTAAATAAGAGAAATACAATTCCCAGAGAGGTTCCATTTTAAGTTAGACTTTCTGTACCAGTACCGATAGATAAGAGGAGCTGAAAAGATTGGTATCTAGTAGTAGCAAACGAGGGATTTCACAGAAGTGAAACTGCTCTCCTCTGCCTCCAGGAGCATCCTCACCTTTCCTGCCTCTGCCCTTGGAATGCAGCTCCCAGATCACGCCGCACTCCTCCAGGACAGATGCGGGGACAGGGTCCGAAGGAGCACGGCTCCTGCTAATGCACGTGTTGCGACTTTCAAGCAGAAGTTACCACATGATTCACCGGAGGAATGAGAAAACCCATTTTTTTGCCATTACGGAGCCACAAAACCAGAGGCACAGCGAGCAGAAATGTTGGGCTCGCGGTCCCACGCTAGACCGTCGCCAAGCTACAACCACCGCAGGGCCGGGTTCCCGGCCTTCCCCTCTCCCGCGGGAATGGACGGGAACATCACCACCATTATCCTACGGGAACTGTCTGCCGGAAAGTTTTCTCTTTGTCTTCTGCATATCCAGGTTGCCTCTTGCACACGCAATCTTACTTGGTCGGTAATTTTTCAGCTTGTTAGATTTTGCAAGACGCATGCAAGGTTTACCAGGGGCAGAGGAAAGACTCAGTAGTCTTTCAACAACAAAAAGCAAAAATATTTTCCGTCTGGCAGTGCGGATGGCTATCAACAGATATTTTGAGAAGTAGCCAGGTCTATATTTCATAAGGATACACTCTCAAGAAACACAGACCTATTTAGCACTTCGCATTTAATTAAAGGAAACAGGGAAGGACTCATCTGCAGAACCTGAAAACGATAATATGTGGGCTGCGTCTCCAAGAATGACACAATTCTTCCCCGTAACATTATTAAATTTGAATTTTATTGCTTATTAAACTCACAGTAACTCAGAATACTTTGGGGGATTCTGTCAGACAACCTATTGCTAAACAATGTACAGTATCAAGGAGACCTTCAAATCTCAAAGCTACTTCTTGAAAACGAATATGAAATCAGTCTATAATATGCAATCTAAGCAAAAAAGAGCTGAATATTTCTGTTGTGGAAAATCAAATTAATTAAAACTTTTTTATGACTCTTTGCAACGATGACCAAAGAGTTCAACGTAATATGCTCCAGCAGGATGCATAATAAATAGCTTTTTATCCTTTTCCTACTCGAGAAATCAACGCACCTAAGCTCAGCAGAGATCCAACAGCTGAAGGACAAGAGGAGACCATCAAGTAGGTTAAGGACAAACTCAGCTTTTTTTTTTTTTCTTTCTTCTTTTTTTTTTTTTTTCCCTGATTTGGGGCCAATCACAACATTCAACAGCACAAAAGGAAACACCAAACTCTCGGTAGGAGCACACCAGCGCCCGCGTGGGACCGCAAATCACAGCTACACATCCTCTGTCGGGCCTGCGGAAAAATAAGGCAGCAGATGTCATGACGGCGAGAGCACGTGCTCAGCCACGGGCAGAGCGGGCGACGGGAGGCGACTTCTGCTGTCAACCCTTCCTGGCCGTCCTCAGGGTAAGAACAAACAGCAAATGGGAGCAGCGCTAACTCATGAATAAAAGGGACGGATTCAAAAAGCATTAAATTGAAATAGATTTCTTTAAAAAAAAAGTATTTAGAATGAAAATTAGAATTTACATGAAAAGCATGATGACTTAACAAACTAATCGGCTGGAATAATTAAAATTTGAAAAGCCTATTTTAAGAAAGCCAAACACAGAACTGAAGCAAGCAGCCGGCCAGAGTCTGCGCGTACATCTTTTTGAAGTTATTAGACCAGGTTTTGACCACGGGAGTTTCCTCTGCACACACGCAGATTTTTTATTTTTAAATTCAGTTTAATCCATTTATTTCGAATGAATAACATATACTTGGAAGATAAGAAACCAAACTAAAAATATTAAAACGAGGGCATCTCATTTCCCTTTATCAACCCACAGAAAAGGCCCAGATGTGGGACTCAATTTCCCAGTTCCTGAAGGACATTGCTCCGCAGCGTCCAGTGACGGCCGGATCCCCGACGCCCGCGCAGTGCTCCCCCCTGCTAGATAACCCGCCCGGCAGCAGGAAGGGGTATTCATAAACCTCCACCGTTTCCAGATGAAGGTAATTTGGGTTTCTTGGTGCTCACAGCCCTACCAAAAAACACCCGAAGCATTGTAGGAGAATCCCTTCTGCACTGAATAACTCACTATGACTAAAGAGCAAAACAATGTTTGATAATTTTCCTTACGCTATCCAACACACTCAATATATTCAAGTAATAACAAAGCATTTTTAACCGCTAGTTTTCCACCACTGAAATAAATTCCGATTTATTACTGAATTTCATTTTCCTTCCAACATCGCCTTGGCAGAAATCATAAGGGAAAAAAGTAAATCTCCTCACAAATAAGAAGTCGTTTATCATTTTCTAATACAATAACACTTAAGCATTAGGAATAGGATTAGATGTATATTCAGCTATGTAATTGCTTTCACCAACGCCCAGCCTATGCACGTGGTTAACAAAAGCAACTTAAGTCGGGAGATCTTTTTTAATTACATATCCACACCTAAATGAGAATTAATCTCTCTTGGAATAAGCAATTAAATCCAAACCAAGATGAAAATCAGTGACTTAAGATGTTCCGGAGCACAGATCAGGTTCTCGCGGAGGAGCTGGGAAGGAAGGGGCTGCCCGGCCCCGCGGAGCTGGGCTCCGGCTCAGCTCCGCGGGCCGAGCGTGCGCTGCTATCCCGTGACGCAGACTCCTTGCCCTCGTCTTCCTCCCGAACCCCCAACCGAGCAGCAACAATGGAACTAAGCAGAACCTCTTGGACATTTTCTGACGCTCAGCTCCTTGCCCGGGCTCACCCAGGACTTCTCAGCCATGGTGACCTACGTTCAAACCAGTACAACTGAGGCAAAGCACCAATTTGATGTATATTCCAAAGATATAAGAAATATTAAGAAAGAATAAATAAAACTAAAACCAGTGCACAAGCTACAGCAAAAGCTATATGGAATGAATTTAATTTAGCAATGCTGCCTCCCCTGCCATCTTTAGTTATTATTCAGTTATTTAATTAAAATTTTTACCATAATCCACGCATTTATGCGCATTAACACATCTTCCTATGGCTGTAATACGGCCACAAAGATGAGAGCAGGGGAAAAAAGAAAAAAGTGTAGTTTTTTTATCCGGAGGCTGCCTGTTGTCACAGCTGAACAAAGCCAGCAGCGTCGCAGCGCCCGGCGGCACCCGAGCACCCTGCTCACCTCCGCTCGGGCCGAAGGAGATGGTGACCAGGCCAAAGACGGGCTCCAGCCTTCTATTTTTAGACTTCTGTTTGAGCCCTGTTCCACTTTTCTTCTCAGATACACTCACAAGATGTTACTGAATACTGTGGGTCTGCTGCTCTTCCCTCCTTTGATATTTTGCAGACTCTCCGATCCCAGCAGATCCAGCTCTGGATTAAGAGCTCTGAGAACCTCCTATAAATACCGCTGATATTTTTGCCATTAAGCCCATGAAAAAAAAAAAAAAAGGATGTCAGAACTGATGTACTTGGACCAAGGCTATGACAGCTCAGACATTCAAACAGTGGGGAAAAAACAACAAAACAATCTGTGGGTAAAAGCACAGAGCTGGTAAATGTTGAAGAGGAAAGTCTAAGGACTAACTCCTTAGGAAAACTGGCAAAATGGAGACGAGGGAAAGCACCACTGCAAGTAAAGAGTAAGAGACTCTCAGTGGAAGAGTTTCACTACCGAAATGGAAAGCATATTAAAAGTCTGAAGATGCATTCGACTCATGCACATATATACAGCTGTCCGGTCCCCCAGTCCATTCAAAGACAAAAATTAGCTTTCATTTAGAACATTCTTCTCTATACTGAATGCTAAAAACTCACTTCATATTGCCAGAGAACTCTCAAGGGATGTAAAGAGTGAGACACCAAAGCATACTTTTCCTGCCTTTGCATGCTCAGATCTGTGCAAAACATTGCAGGGCCTTCAAAAAACTGCAAGCTTATTTTTTCTTCAGATCTTTTAAAAATAATTCTCAAAAAGTAAACTGCAAACAGGATCAGTAAAATTATCCCACTCAAGTGTGTACATGAAAAAAAAAGGCTTATCTATTGAAAACCCTCCATCCTCAAACCACAAACACGCCTGCTTCAGTCCTACTAAACCCTGGATTATTTTGGAAAGCTTGAACCATGTTAGTGTTTGGATATCAATAATATTTTTGAAGCAGATTAACTTATTTCTTTGCAAGGAACAATCCTGAAAGCACAGACGGGCGCCGAAGCTGGGGGAGTGGGAGGAGGGCTGCACGGGGGCAGCGCGGGGAGACTTTCACTCCCATGTCTGAATCCCAGGGCTTATCCAAATTAACCATCCGCCGTTATAGGGAGCTGGGGTAATTTTGTTATTTTCCTGAGAAAAGTTATTATTAGCTTGTATGTGCCACTAAAACCGCTATTCCATTTGGCATATCAACACAACCAATTTCTTCATGATACAGGTATGAGCTTGTTTGTCACCCGTTGCCTTTTCCAGTATTTAAACATAACACAACTACCATATCCTTAAAATATCATAGAATACAAATATGTCACTATATTTCTGTACGTTACAATTCTACTTAGCTAGACTAAAACCCAAAAAAATAGGAGAAAATACCTGAGAGATCTCAAATATCCCTGTTAATCCCAGGGCCTGTCTTTAGGTCCCAAAACATGAGCGCAATGTTTTATTCCTGCCTGAATGCAATAGTATCATTATTTTGAAAGTATTTTTCCTGACATAACATCCATGCATTTAATACCATGAGAACTACTTCCTTTCGGGGTAGAACATTTTAAACCACAGCAGAAAAATAAAACCCCCTGATTTACGGCAGTCTATAACACTCAACCCACTCTTGACATTTTGCAAAAATCAGTCTTGAAAACAGTAAGTAACTTCTATTGGTAAGGCTGAAAATTACTCATTATCTGTTGAGGAGGTAAATTTGTGTGGGTTTTTGTTTTTTTTTAAAAAAGAGCTTTAAAAACATTTCAGAAAAAACTACTCGAAGTGAGACAAAATGTCTTTCAGGGCTAAGGAAGTAGACCCGATTAAGCCTATTCCTGTAAGTAACTGTGAGGTATATGGACAATTTCTGCATAAAGAGAGTACAAACATTACCCAAAGTCATTAACTGGTAGGCAGGAATTAATATGTTTACAATTCAAGGTATGTGATAAATATGCATAAATAAAAGGAAAATACTCATTGCATTCCTGTGAATTATTAAAACTTTTGTTGTTGTTGTTGTTCCTTATTAAACGGAAAAAATAACACATACAAACATTCTGCTTTTACCAGTTACTAAGGATTTTCTAGCCAGGAACGTGCACCTTGTCATTTTTACTAGCAGCATCTAAAATCAAAAGTTTCCATAAAAATAGAAAAACACCCAAAACAAAACAAAAAAAACAAACATGCAAAAAACCCCCAACCCTTAACAACAACGAAAAAGATACTTTCAAGTTCTGCTCAGTTGAATTAAAACATTACGAAAAACATCACATCATAAATTCGCTACTAAACGGGCTCCTATGGAATACAGTGACAAGAGCAAGGGGCACGACCCCTCACTAACTCTTTTGTTAGAGGAAAGGACAGAAGCACCTGCAAGAACAGTGAAGATCTGTGAAAACACCAAAGCAGCCCCATATAGGCATGGTGGCGTTGGGTTGGTGGTTGGACGTGATGTTCTTAGAGGTCTTTTCCAACTTCAATGACTCTGTGATTCTATGAGAACCCCCACCTTCCAGGGGACGGGGGTGCTGGAGCTCTCGCCTGGCGGCTCCGCAGCCCACACACCCAGCAAAGGGCAGGGCAGCCCCCGGGGCAAGGCAGCCCCCTTCCTCCATCACACCCTCCAAGCACGTGGGACTAACTCGTCCTTCCTTCTTCCCCTCCTCTTAACAATGGTACCTTCTGTTGGCCAACAAAAACGCCTGTGACATGATGCATCAGCTTACAGGAGGCCACTGGCCATTTAGCATCACCTTCAGTCCCCAGAAGCATTCCCACAGGGTATCACGACCCTTATTTAGATAATCAATTGCTGCAGAGCTTACCTGTCAGCTGGTAATTGATGTGAAATAACAAAACTATACCTCAAAACAAACCATCACCCCAGTTCATGATCCTGACTAAAAACTTAGCTCACAACTAAAGTTCCGGTGATGTTTACTACTGTCCTTCAATGAAAGCGTTGATTTGTATCATCTCACAGAGAAGTAACACTGAATTCAGTAAATAAATACGGCCCCCATAGCACGAGGGGAACATAACAGATTGCAAAAGGTACCGGGAAAGGCAACCAAAATGACAACCTGGAGAAGAGAGGGCTCTGGGGAGACCTTCTTGTGGTCTTCCAGTACTTAAAGGGGGCCTGTAAGAAAGCTGAAGGGGGACTTTTACCAGGGTCCGGAGGGACAGGCCAAGGGGTAATGGCCTTCCACGGAAAGAGGGCAGGTTTAGATTGGACATAAGGAAGGAAATTTTTACAAGGAGGGTGGCGAGACACTGGGACAGGTTGGATGTCCCATCATAGGAAGTGTTCAAGGTCAGGCTGGATCGGGCTTTCAGCAACCCGCTCTAGTGAAAGATCTCCCTGCCCACAGCGGAGCCGTTGGACTAGATGATCCTCAAAGGTCCCTTCCATCCTGAACCATTCAGTGATTCTATGGCAAGGGGACACAGCAGCTGCCTCCTGAGAAGGGGCCACAAAGTCCCGGATTCTTCTGAGGAGGCATTAGGGAGATTTATATGACTGAGGTTTACAAATTCGCAGAGGTGGTAGATGAAATGAGTGCACGGCTGTTACTCAGATTTCACAGGAGGCAGCTGCTGAAGCTAATAGGAGATGAACTACAAGCAAATATGAGAAGCTACTTTTAATTTAGGCATTTATTTTTTAAATGCAATGATTGATGGAAGTTGCAGCTACAGAAGTCGCGGAGGCAGGTGGCAAAAGCAGGTCCAGCAAGGGGATGCACAAATTCTGTGATGAGATGGTTGGATAAATGAGTAGCATCTGGAGACGAGACGCAATCATTCCAGCTCCCCGTCCAACAAAGTTCCCCAGCAAGGCTTGGGCAGGGCAGGCAAGGCCACAGAATGGGGAAGGACGTGGAGGCATTCAAATAGTAGGGTACTACTTCGAATTCCTTGAAGGAAACCGAGGAAGCACCACAGTACGACAAAAAATACAAATTTATTTCTGGGTTTTCAGAGATTTCAGAGTTACAAGCACGTAGGACTTCCAGGAGAAGTTAATCAATCGCATCGCCAGCGCCCGTTCACCGTGGCTGCTGGGCTTCTCTTCTAACCTCGATGCTTCCCCGACAGCCCTCGCAGTTACGGGGCTCTGCGGCAATACTGGCTGACACCCCGCGGATTTAAAGCATCTGCTAACTATGCTCCTCAACTGCTGCGAAGTATTAATACTTAAAGTACTAAACTTGTTTAAAAATTGAAGAAAATAAAAATGTAGTGCTGCTTTTAATGGTTTTTAATACAATATCCCGGAGATCATGTTTTATATAGGACAGAGCCATTTTTCTTCTACTACATTCTGAAAAGCCACAGACCTAAGATTAAGGACTTCACTTAGCCTCTGCTGTCAATCATAAACTCATTTAATGTCATTATCAGGCTTCCCATATTTATCATCAGACTGCTGCATAACACAACCTATTTAAATATTTGGTGCTTTCGAGATTTTCAGACTGTTCAAAATAACTTCTTATATTCTTTTCTTAAGGTAAAACCTAGTCACATACATTTTAATACATAAAAGAATTAAGTCTTTGCCCAGTCAGTCATAAATTTAGCATACTCTTATTTGCAAATGCTTAAGTTTCTAGGTTATTTTATTTAAAAAAATAAATTAAAAAATAGCTGGAGCACTGGCACTACTCAACCCTTAACATACTATTTTTCTATACAAATATTTGACATTAGTACTGGTAACAACATAGATATGAATATTTTGCTTGGCCTAAGTTCTTTCAAGACTTCTAATGTGACACGCTACTATCGCATACTATGTTTAAAAAGTGAGGTTTGCAACAGTTTCGAACCATTTGGGGATTAAAAAAAAAAAAAAAAAAAAGTCACTGTTTTGGTTTGATTTCTGAAGAAATGTTGGACTATGGAAGTGTGTCACCGTGCTAGTTTCTATGCCACATGATGACATGAACATTTAACCTACTGTTTTTAAGAAATATATGGTGGGCACAAAAATATGTTTAAATAAATCCCAAATAAGACCCTGTTGTTTAATTACTCATTCTGCAGTAAGAAATCGTGCAAGAAAGGGCACATTGACCAAGACCATACAGAAGTTTTGCCTTCCCAGAGCAGCAAACGAGCTGGGAAATTCTCTTTTTTTAAATTTGTGAAAGATCTTTTTTTAAAATTTGTGGTGGCCACCACATTCACACCACTAGACCTTTTCGACACGCCCCTCATTAAACAAGGGAGTAGCGACTCCAAATTGCGAGCGCATGGCTAAAGGTTCCGGTGCCCGATGTCGCGACCTGCCTCTTCGTATCTGTTTTAATTCACTGGCATTGTTCTTCTGCCACGTATCAAAACTGTTGAGGGCAATTTTATTTTGGTGCCTGCATACGGATTTTGGAAACTACACTATAAGTTCAGTTCTGAACATTATGGCCAAAATACTTAATTCTGTTTTAGACTCAGAGCACTGACAGAAATGGCACGTTCAATTTACTTCTAACTGCGCTGTTCACTTTTCTCTCTCACACATTATTTTGTGTGATTTTATTTCTCAGTTGTTGCATACATTTTATTCTAGCCTGTTTTTTCTGTTAAGTATCATGCATTAGCACCACACTGCTGTCTGCGCTTCTAACTTTAAAGCAACATGTAAAAGCACATAAAAGCCTGTATTTTTATGCTATATTCAAAACTGAAATACTTCAAAATTTCAATTGAGAAAACCTTACTAGAGGGGTTGGGAGTTTACGTTACCTACATCATTTAATGGTTCTCTAGTTTGACAGAAAAGTTGCATCAAATCCTCCTCCTAATGAAATCAATGTTGTATAAATAATATATTATTCCACCAAGGAGTAAATACGAAGCAGATGAAAGTATCCCGATCATTTGTAAATTTGATTTTCTTTTGTCTGTAGCTTGAATTCTAAGAAGGAATTCATGATCATTTCAGATTTCATTAGGTGCTTAAATCTGAAACCGTTTGAAGGCAATCAAAAGTATGATCAGGTTTTTTATTTTTAAACAGGGCAGTATTTCTCTCTTTGCCATAAAGCAGTTGGAGATATATCCCTGGGATTTGAAAAGGTAATAAAATAAACAAAACAAAATATTAAGAAAGCTGGCATAATATTCCTTTAAAAAATTTTACCCACACTTACAGATTCTCAAGACATCTTAATAGGAATGTAATTTTACATTTGCTCTTACTGAACAAATCAAACATGGTGATTTATTATTCAGATGGGCAGAAAGGATTTCTGAAATGCAAAAAGAAGGGCTATAAAAGCACAAATCATCAGTAATGACGACAAGCTAAACTGCCTTTCAAATATGAACAAAATACAGCCATTTAGGGTATCATACATCACGGTGTCCCAGACCCTCATTTATTTCCTAACTGTACGGACTGTACGATAATTTAACCAGTGCAGAATTCTGCATCTATTGAGAACATCTATTAGGCAAGTGGTTCCACAGCTCGTCCTCACCACGAGAGACTAGGTCATGATCCCCATCCTTAGAAGAACAAACAAGCATTTCCCATCATCAGTTTAGTTCCCTTCCCAAAACCATTTGTATCCTGAAAATGAATTTTTCTGAACTATAAACAGTCAAAATATGAAGAAAAACCCTCCTATCCCAACCAAACTAGGACTTCTTTCTTAGTATGGTTGATAAACTAACATCTACGGCAATCTGGATTGCTAACAAGACAGCATTCAACTGGAACTCAGCATCTCAGGACCTGCTGTTAAGATTTTTCTTCCAATGATCTGTACAAAAGGAAATTAAGAGAAAGGCCTAAATCCTGTTCATACTTACACCAACAAAGTACAGAAATAACTATCATGGCTAACGAGGTTACTCAGCATTTCCCTTCTTAGAGCAGAAAACCCATAAATAGCAGTTCACTTAATCAGCTATTTAATATTTTAGCTGCATGCAGGTATTATGGGTATTATACACATAATCTTAAATCCACTTTATCTTCAAAATGTTCCCCCAAGTTAGCAGATGTGCAATTACTTGCACTTTACAGATAAAGAACAGACATAAGCATAGTCTCAAATGAATTGTCCAAGCTCATGGAAAAAACCTTATCATGGAGCAAGACACTAAATTAAATCTCTCAAATTTCTGCCTAACATGACTCTGAGAGACCTTATTTCTCCCTCATCACAGCCAAGCAGATTATATCCTTCCTCAAAGCAAGGAGCACCCCTAAGGATCTGATTGCATGAGGACCTCTTTGGAATTCAAGCCATGTCTGTGTTCACCTCAGCTGGAGAGGAGAGCATTAAACTTTCCTTCCTTTTTCTTCCAATGGCAGGTCCAAGTAAATCAATCAATAAATAACAGGTTATAGCATAGAAAGTCGGGTAACTATCATATAAAGGCATGAAAATAATGACCTAATTAATGAGAGTGAATCACTGAATGGTTTGGATTGGAAGGGAACTTAAAGATCATCTAGTTTCAACCCCCCTGCCACGGGCAGGGACACCTCCCACCAGCGCAGGTCACTCACAGCCCCGTCCAGCCTGGCCTTGACCACTGCCAGGGACGGGGCAGCCACCAGCCACAGCTTCTCTGGACAGCCTGGGCCAGGGCCTCACCACCCTCAGCGTGAAGAATTTCTTCCTTACATCTCATCTCAATCTACCCTCTGCCAGTTCAAAGCCATCACCCCTCGTCCTGTCTCTCCATGCCCTTGTCAATTGTCCCTCTCCAGCTTTCTTGTAGGCCCCTTTAGGGACTGAAATTATGCTAGAAGGTCTCCCCAGAGCCTTCTCTGCTCCAGGATGAACAACCCAAACTCTCCCAGCCTGTCTCCATAGCAGAGCTCCTCCAGCCTCGGATCATCTCTGTGGACTCCTCTGGACTCACTCCAACAGCTCCGTGTCTGTCTTGTGTTGGGAGCCCCAGGGCAGGAGGCAGCACCACAGGGGGGGGTCTCACTGGAGCGGAGCCGAGGGGCAGAATCCCCTCCCTCAACCTGCTGGTCACGGTCCTTTTGATGCAGCCCAGGGTACAGTTGGCCTTCTGGGCACACTGCCAGGTCATGTTGAGCTTCTCATCAACCAACACCTTCAACTTCTTCTCCTCAGGGCTGCTCTCAGTCTCATCTCTGCCCCGCGCCCAGCCTGTATTTGTGCTTGGGATTGCCCCGACCCAGGTGCAGGACCCCGCACTTGGCCTTGTTGAACTTCATGAGGTTCTCACAGGCCCACCTCTCAGGCCTGCCCAGGTCCCTCTGGATGCCATCCCTTCCCTCCAGCACATCAACCGCACCACACAGCTCGGTGTCATTGGCAAACTTGCTGAGGGTGCATTCCATGCCTCTGGCCATGTCGCTGACAAAGATGTTAAACAGCACCGGCCCCAGTACTGACCCATGAGGAACGGCACTTGTCACTGGTCTCCACCTGGACATCGAGCTGTTGACAGCAACAACTCACTGAGTGCGACCATGCAGACAATTCCTTACCCACCAAGTGGCCCATCTGTCAAATCCATATCTCCTCAATTTAGAGACAAGGATGTTGTGCGAGGCAGTGTCAAACGCTTTGCACAAGTCCAGGTAGATGATGTCAGCTGCTCTTCCCTTGTTCACCAATGCTGTAACCCTGTCATAGAAGGCCACCGAATTTGTCAGGTACGATTTGCCCTTAGTGAAGCCATGTTGGCTGTCACCAATCACCTCCTTATATTCCATGTGCCTTAGCACAGTTTCCAGAAGGATCCTCCTTGATCTTGCCAGGCACAGAGGCAAGACTGGCCTGTAGTTCTCTGCTTCTTCCTTTTTTTTTCCTTCTTAAAAATGGGGCTTATGTTGCCTCTTTTCTAGTCAGTGGGAACATCACGGGACTGCCACGACTTCTCAAATATGATGGATAGTGGCTTAACAACTTCATCTGCCAGTTCCCTCAGGACCCGTGGTTGCATCTCATGGACTTGTGTACCTTCAGGCTCCCCAGGTGGACCTGAACCTGATCTTCTCCTACAGCGGGCCGTTCTTCAGTCTCCCAGACCCTTTCCCTTCTGCGACGTGGGCGGTGGGGCTAGAGCCCTTGCTGGTGAAGAATCGAAGCAAAAAGGTCACTGAGTACCTCAGCCTTCTCCATACCCCAGGTAGCAGGTCTCCTGTTTCCTTCTGGAGAGGGCCCACATTTTCCCTAGTCTTCCTTCTATCACCGACGTACCTATAGAAGCTTTTCTTGTTGCCCTTGACATCCCCGGCCAGATTTAATTCTATCAGGGCTTTAGCTTTCCTCACCTGATCCCTGGCTGCTCAGACAATCTGTTTTCCTCCCAGGCTGCCTGTCCCAAAAGGCATTGTCCATGCCTCCGTGTTTCAAATCAAATAAACTTCCCTCTTCGTTGTCCCAAGGTAAGGTTCTGCGACAAATTAGGCTAGTCCTAAACAATTACGTATTTCCCTACTAACCTCTGTCATGTATTACTGTCAGCACTTAAATTACCCCTCCTAATAGAAGCTACTTAATTATTATCCAACAGCAGGCCCCGCAGGAAAGGTACCAAGTGGCAACGCTCTCCTGAGACCGAGCCCACGTCAGCAGCTCGGCACAGCGACCCCAACGCTTTGGCCGGGGGTCGTCCAAGGCAGGCCCCATCGCCAGCCCATCTCCCACCCGCCGCACGCGGCACTGGCGCTTCCTCAGCTCTTCCCCACCGACAGGACCCTGAACTCATTCCTGAACCGGCACCTCAGCGTACGCTACAGTAAAACCAGGGTAAGTTTAAATACCAGGTTTCATGCTGATTTTGAAAAAGACTTTGGTGTTGGTTATCATCTTCCCCATGCTGGCGTTAGCTGAAACACCTGGCAGATAACTCCAGCTCTGGCTGCCACATGCTTTTCCCTGAGCTGGATTTGAGCTTGTTCCCTCCAGGACTGACAAGAATTTCATAGACTGTTCCAGAAAATTACATTTTAGCATTACACTGCAGAACCCGCACGTTCTAGCAGAGCATAATCATACAAAACACCTGCTCAACACACACATCTCCCCTGGGCACAGCGTTCGCCGTGAGCAGTCCTCTAGCCAAAACCCCCGCAGCCATAGCGAGGAGGAGGAGGACACGGCCCGGCGCTGCCAGCCAGGAGGGCACGGGCTGACGTTCCCATGCCAGCACAGTCCCAGCATCCCAGTCATTCAGCCGTGCCCCCTTTCCTCGCGCTCTCCCGCAAGCTGAATAGAAAAAGAAAAAAAATAAAGTAATACCGGGCTGTACAAGTAGATTAACATTTATAAATAAGTACAGATGCCCAAATTTAGTATGAAATTAGCAGCGTGGAAGAAGGATCCCTTACTCTACTAGTTCTCTTATCTCCACAGAGATAAAAAAAAGTATACTTTTTTAGTTTACCGCTCTCAAATACAACCTGGCAACGCGATCACTCGCTCTGGCAGTCCAAGGCCGGACTTCCACCCGCACACCCGCGTGTGTTACGGAAGAAACCCCGCAGCCCCGAGCGGCGCCCGCTCCTCCCTGACAAGCATCTAAAGAAAAGGCCATCTGGGAAGGCAGGGCACTCCAGTAGGGAGCAATGAACTTCTAATCTAACAGAATACCAAGAGATTCTCTCTTTTTTCTCTTTGCATCTTTCCAGGTTGAAGCCGGACCTCCCTCTCCCTTTTCAAACATCAATTTTACACTACGTTTCATTCTGCGACAGTTGCGCTCAGCGTATTTTAAAGACTGAAAAACTGGCAAATGGGATGATGAAGCGTTTCCATTTTCCCAGTGTATTTACTTCTATCCGCTTTCACAATAACATGAAGCATGATAATCAGGAAACGTCGTTTTTCAAAAACCGTGATTTAAAATACCCCCAACGTCCACCAATACTGTCAGCAGGACAAGCGGGAATCTGGCCCACAACTGGAAAAGTCCTTTTTAATTCTCTAAAAATCGACAGAAAAATGTTTTACAGTTGCCTTGCTGTATAGACGGGGCATATGCATAACGCTGTCCGTGCCAGAGTAATCAGCCCTGGGACAGCAGCCTCTCAATGTAATTGCAGAGAAGGAAATAAAGTTGTTTGAACTGCTGCTTCTGAAGCCTTTACTTTTCAAGGCACTAAGTTTTTCTAGCCACAGTATTTTCTTCTAGCAATCACAGTCTGCACATCCTGGGATCTTCGGCTTGTAGAAAAGTAACGGCATCTGCTACCACTGATCTATTTGCTTCTGTTAAAGCAGTATATACATTTAAAAGACAGTCACCATCCCATGCAATTTTACCTATGTCTGTAAACGGGCTGCAGCCAAGAACAAATTTATTTTGGCATAGAGAAAACCACAGACATCCCGGAATACAGCAAGTCAGCGCTGCTGAAAAGAAAAAGAACGGGTGGGG
>KL269460.1:4353-17358 GCA_000699545.1 Podiceps cristatus | reverse complement strand
TTCCCTTTATCTACCAATGCTGTCACTCCACTTCCAGAGAAGTGGTAGAAGCCCCATCTCTGGATACATTCAAGGTCAGGCTGGATGTGGCTCGGAGCAACCTGATCTAGTTGCAGATGGCCCTGCTTATGGCGTGGGTGTTGGACTAGATGACCTTTAGAGGTCCCTTCCAGCCCAGATTATTCTGTGATTCTATTCTATGATTCTATGAATTTGGCAACACATTTCTGTGGCACCCTCTTCTATTCCTTACTTTCATTAAATGCATGAATTACAGTACAGAGACTACCCATGCTATTTGTAAGTCACACAGAGCTGAAAGCACATTGGAGGCTGCAGTTACTGTTCAATCTGACCCTGACAAATTGGAGAAAAGGTCCAAAAGGAACATGGGGGGGGGGGCAACAGTTGAGAGAGGAAACTGAACACACAAAGAGAAAATCAGGAATAACTAGCTGGGCAACATGTTAGTAAAAAAAAAAAAAAAAAGAAAAAAAAAAGAAAAAAAAGATCGAGGAAGGGAAGTTAGAGTGGATCACAGACTAAATCCAGGTCAAAAATGTCATGCTATTAACAAGTAACAGGTTGTGGCGGGGGGGGGGCAACAGTTGAGAGAGGAAACTGAACACACAAAGAGAAAATCAGGAATAACTAGCTGGGCAACATGTTAGTAAAAAAAAAAAAAAAAAGAAAAAAAAAAGAAAAAAAAGATCGAGGAAGGGAAGTTAGAGTGGATCACAGACTAAATCCAGGTCAAAAATGTCATGCTATTAACAAGTAACAGGTTGTGGCAAGTAACACAGAAGAGGTAATTATTCTTTATCCTGCACACGTAAGGCCTCAGCTGGAGTCCAGTTTTGACTACTCTGCTATAAAAACAAGGTAGACCGATTGGATAGAGTCAAAAACAGATGAAGAGGGATAAGAAGATACTTAAAATGAAACAATATTAGGGAAAATATAGAAAATAGGTTTAGTCTAGAAATGAGAAGACTAATGAAAAATAAACCCCATTGTCTAAGTATTCTCATCCCAAGCACCACAAGAACCATCTCTCACAGAGTTTGTATTCCGTGGCTGTGTAAGAGTAGGTAACCAAGAGCATTTTGCTAAGTCTGCACCTAACCAGTGGTGAAGTTATAAGGAACCCGTGTAAACAAATGGCAGGTGAAAGATTAGCACAATGGGGTGCCACTTGTAGTCTTGATATCTGGGTCATTTAAAGCTCACTATCCAAAATAGATGTGGTTGCATCCTATATTCAGGTTCAGCTCCCAACCAAATCTATTATTGATACTAGAAAGGCATTTCTATCGCCTTCAATTTCAACAGATTTTATCTCTTTTTCTGATACTCTTATCTGTTTCTTGTATTTCTTTGGATTTAAGAGAATAGTCCACATTTCTCCTCTGAAGCTTTACTCAAAGATGCCTGAATTCACTGAAAATAAAGTAAAGAGATTTAACACAACAGGGATCACTTTATAAATGTACAATTCAGTCTGAGAAACAAAGTACTCCCTAAAATTTTTGGAGTGGTTATCAAAAAGGCATAGCCCTCTTCTGAACATATTGAATGCCATTTCCAGCCTCATTACATACTGCTAAAGTTCTAGAAGGACCAAAAAATACATTGCATATCTCACTTTGAACTTGGTGTAACTAAGTACAGATAGACAATGTGTAGCCCCAAAATAGCCTGTAACTAGTGAGGTAACGCTGTGCTGAATTTGATCTTAAGAATGTCCCAACTGTATGTTGAGAACATTTTACATTCATTTTGGCAGCGTTTGATTTCTGAATGTCATTGACACCATGTTTAGAGTGGATCTATATTAACTAAGTAGAAAAGAGACTGATCTGCTCCCCAAAGGAATGATACTTTCTAAGCTAGCATCATCTCCCAGCACATGTCTGTTATACCACCACCACCCACATTTTTGTTTTGGTTTTGTATCATACTCAACCACCCTGAGTATGATGGTTTCCATAGGGAAATCCTACCTTTATTCCTTTGTCCTCAGTTACCAGAAGCAGCTAAAATTTCTAAATTCTTTTCAGTCCATAGTGCCATTTGCAAAAGGCCTCAACTGCAAAAGTCCAGTGAACTACAGAAAGGTCATGGGAGGATTATTAGTGATGTTGCATTCTCATTGCGAAGCAGAGAGATGCCAACATAAACTGAAGTGGAGCTTGGCTTTTACCTATGCCCATTAGCCATGAAAACAAACATGAATTCCACAGAGCACAGGGAGATTGTGTGGGGATAACAAGGGAGTTGGAGGTTAAAACAGGTGTAGGACTGATATGATGGCATGGTCCTAAAACCACCAAGTCACTACCCTCAGGGCTGCTGGCCCTTTGTTCAATCCTGGGTTAAAAACTGTTTTTTGGGGGGGTTGTTTTTTGTTTTTGTTTCATTTTTTTTTTTTTTTAATATTCTCTTTCCCACTCCTCTTTGCTGGAAATAAGAACTCTTTCTTCCATTCTTCCCCATGTGAGGATCTATACCCCGCGGTAATTCTTCCTGTCTCCACATGAGACTGGTATTTCTGGCAAACCCTTTGTAATTCCTATATGTTGCTGTAACTGTCTGCTCTGTACTTTACTCCTGCTTACTCCTTTACTGCTCCTGTTGCTCTTGTGTTTAATTTAGAAAGGCAGTGACCTGAAATAACCCAGTAATTTCTCTGAATTTTGGGGATGTAGAAGAGATTATGCTGAATGTAGGATTTCAGATTGACCAGGTGATTATAGTTCAAGTAGCAAAAGAAGGATTTGTGGAAAATAATTTTTTTTTCCTCTGGTATATTGTATATATTTTATCTAAGACTAAATAATACATAATGATGCTAGACTCAGAACTAATAAAAAGATTTTATATTAGAAAAGCTAGGAAAACAAAAAAAAAAAGTGATGCAAATCTTTCAATCTCATAATTCATTTCATCATTTATGTCATCAAGTGTCTGAAATAATAAGGCTTATCCACAGCTGATTTACAGAATAATATAATGTTCAGATAACAAGGAAGAGGACAGAGCCAAGAAAAATGCATGTGAGACCATAGTACATTTGAAAGGCTGACTATTGTATAGGGTTCATAGAAATCAGAGGGTGAAATAAAACAAAATAAAATTTTTATTTTTTTTAAATAATACTTGACCTTCTAGTTGTATCTTGCCTTCAAAAAGTTTTCTTAACCCACTGTCCAAATTTAACATTGCCTTCTGATAAATATGAAAAGCATGCTCACACTGCACAATAAACATGATTTGACACTACTTTTTTTTCATTTCTATTTTTGTTTGTTTGTTCTATCGCCAAGAAGGCTGAAGCTTATCTAGCCTTTTTCATTCAAGAACAATACGTTAAGGACCACTGCTTTTCAGACAACCTGGGAAGTGTAGGAAAGCTGTTTGTGTGATAGGGCTGTTCCAGACTTCTGTAATGTGAAACCCTGGAGTGTCTTGTTTCAGTGTCTCTGGAATGAATTGGTCCACAGAAAAAAAGCTGCCAGAATGACTCTGTCAGCATAAAACATTAGACAGTGAAAAATGTCATAGGTGTTTTTGCACAGGAACCTCAGCCAGTCCAGCACTTCAACAAAAACACTAATGCCAAAATTTAGAGATGTATTTAGTAAGATATAAGTGTAAAGAAAATCAGAACAAGATGCAAAGTATTTAAAAATATAACCTAAATGTATCAAATTAATTTTTACTGTGAGAATGTTAGATGCCATTTCTTGTTCTGCCAAGCAATGGCTCTTGGCAGGAAGGAAAAGATAAATTCTCTTACTTGCTTTTGAGCTGTCAGTAGACCTTTCACTGCCTTGGAAAGTGAAAGGAAGGGAGCGGGTAGATAAATGCAGCAGAGTAAAGGGAGGAGATTCGGTAGCGGAGAGCTGTACGACCATGCAAAATCGTGAGTGGCTCTTGTTACGTGCAGATCATGTAAAGCCAACTGCTAGTCAGACCTGGGTCAGCTGTCAAGCCCGGTCCTGCTAGCTGGCTAGAGCAGGAGCCTCAGGTGCTTCAGCACGCTGTTTAGGAAAGCCAAAAAGCCTCAGGGATTTGGTAGGAATGATGTCCCTGGATAACTTTCTGTTCATTATTGCAGAGGGAATGTGCTCCTGTCTGCACTTGTGGTCTGAAACACATCTCTTCCCCAAGAAGAGCTTGTCTTCCCCTCGGCAGGTGTCATGTTGTGGTGCGGGCAGCAGGGTTGGCCGGGACAACCTGGTGCCCTGTGTGCTCTGCAGAGTGACCGAGGTCACAGGAAGAGGCTGGCTTAGCTGAGAAAGCTGCTGGTCTGTAACACATCTTGTGTTAGGTGTGTTGGTGGGCTTGGGCACCAGGAGCTTGTGGCAGGTAGGTGCATATGTACCCAAAGTGGGGAGTATCCAATCTACTTGGAGAAGTGAATCAGAGGTGTGCCTACAGGTGGGAGGTTCCGCACTGGAGTTTAGAAAAGGTGCCACCATGACGTCCTCAAGAGAGCACTAGTGCTAGATGGACTGGGCAGGTGGGGACTGGGCCTCATGGACTTTATCGTGGGCACATAAAAGGACAGAGCAGATCACAGACCCAAAGCCTCACCCCTGGCTGCTTCTTCCCACAAGCCTGGGAATGCTCGAGTGCACTTAAGAGTGTGTGAAAGAGGGGAATCCTTCAACTAGGGACTAAATCTGGTGAAACAAGTGAAGTAACAGAATTGTAAAAATCCATATGGGAAAAAAATTACTTTGACAGTCTCGTACACAGCTTCAGTAACTCATTAAGCTTGCATTTCAATGTAGTATTTGTTTGACTGTAATTTTTCTCAGATGTAGACCTTCTTAAACTTAAATTGTAAGAGCCTAGGCACTTACTATTTGGGAGGTTATTGAACTAATTCTCCAATAGTCAAAACAAGGAACAACTGTGACTTGGAGTTAAGGGACTCAAAAAGCTCTTATTTCTGCAAGATCAGCACCCTGTCAGCTGCAAAGAATTACAAGCATTTTCAAGGATTTCTGCAGAAAAGAAAACATTAATAAAACGATTAACAGATTTTTTTCCCCCTCTTAATATGTTTAACACTCAGCACCTTTGCTTACCTTTCAGCTTAATGTCACTAGTTCATTTATTTTTATAATGACTGCTTCAGGATATCTTGGTATAAAAATAGTTCACAGTGAGGTCTGTTTGGGAAGATCTCAATAGACTGAGTAGCTGACTGATATGGAAGTTAACTACAAGCAAAACAGTGTTTCTTACCTGCTGGAGACCCTGCTGCTTTTACCCCACCAAAGGCCATGTTGGGAATTTGTTGGACATCTGAGGCTTGCATTTAATTTGTACCCAGCTGAGCAGCTTGCACCCCCCTTGCAGGAGTGGATCAGGGATGACCTGTTCTTGGCAGTACTCCTCCATCCGGATCCAAGGGGCCAGGTATGCTGCCGAGTCCAGAATACTGTGTTCTGCTCAGATGCCCACTGAGGCGGGATTTCTTTCTCCATGATTTCCCACTTCAGGTTCCAGTTCACTATAACCAAGCCCTCTTCTTTCAACTGAACCGAGAGACTGATCCACCTAAGAAATCTACAGTTTAAGATATGCTCCAGTTCTAGGCTTTCTTCCATAAGATCATATAAATTGTATATGAATGACAGTTATAAAACCATTAAAAAATTAGATACACTTGGAACTTATTTGGGTGATCTATGATTTTAAGGATTAGAAATGACATAGATGAGTGAATATGTTGAGCTGTCTGTTAAATGGTTACAAAAGTCTTTACTACTTTGGTAACTGGTGTTATTATTTGTGCTCATCTTTTTTACATGAAACATGGAAAAAAAAGTTAGCATGTCTCTAATTATATTTTGAGCCCCTATTAAGAGATGGAAACAGCTGTAGTGTTCGATTAATGCAGTAGCCAAAACATTGAATTAGATTTTATTAGATTTTAGTGCTATTATGAAGCATAGGAAAGAATACAAACCTTGCTCATTTACTAGCATCTGCTCTAAAAATGCCAAAATCTTAAAAATTTAAGAGAGCTTTCTGAAAACATTCATTCCACTGTACAGTGAAATTACTGCCTAAAGGTAAAGTGATGTAACAGAATTATTGCAAGAAAAAACACATGTGGCACATTACTCACATAGGCCTTGATTCAGCAAAGTGCTGAAGTGTATCTTTAATATGTGAATACCCCACTGACTTCAATAAGACTATTCATATGCTTAAAATTAGGCCATTGCTTAAGTACGTTGCTGATTTGAAGCCACAGAAATCAACTCAGACTTAAGAGCATGACATCATAACTTAAAGGTTACATGTTATAGTAATTCAGAGTGGGATTCATCTGAATAAATGTAAACATTTACACTGTAAGCATTGACATCTGAGCTCATTGTTTAGAGTACCAGAAGTACCTATTTCCTTTAAATTTATGATAAAAGGAGCTTGGGGAGGTTATTAGCTTAGATATAGACATCTCCTACTACAGATGTCCAAAGTTATACAAGATGAATTTCATTCTTGTCTCTCTTCTTCTTTTCTGTGTTATCCTGATTTCTTTATAATCTAAATGAAGCATTTGTCTTTTTTAAGCTAAAAAGACACATTGAAGCGCCTGTCTGTCTGAGGTTAGATCAAAATATATTTCCATAAAGCAAGAGCCTTAATATTATGCTAACAAGTATATACAAAAACCCATGTGTTTGTTTTCAGAGTGTTAATGATCTTCAATTGGCAGGAAGCACCTGATTTCCCAGGAGCTGGACGATATAAACCAGTAGGAAAAGAACTGCAGAAACAAGACTGCTACTTTGAGAACAGACTTTTTTATTGCCTCACCTTGGTTTCTCTGTCCTTTATTTGTTATGGAGGTATGTTCTGCCCCTTGCTTATACATTTAATTATGCTGATTATATCCAGGTCCAATGTGAGACCTGATTCAGTGCTGTGAACTGGCTTTGGTGGAATTTAAAGCAAGCTTCTGTGGTTTGGCTGTTGAGAGAAATCCAATGCTTACCATAATGCCTAAAAGAATTTGGAAAATCATGATTTCCTAGTAAAGGGTTCAATTTGCATGATGAAAGTCTTATGATCTCCCAGGATCATTTCTTAGTTTCTAAATTAGCAAATCCTGCCATTACCTGTCTACAGACACCAAAAAAATGCCCCCAACACTGAAAGAACTATTTAATTCCAGCAGACTTAAGCCTGCACATACCAGAATGCAAGATCCTTCAGCTAATACATCTAAAATAATCTATTACACTACAGCTGTGCATCTGAATGAGCTCACAAAGGCAGTCAGTGAAGGACTATGGAAGAAAACCTTTTCAAAATAATTAGTCTTTCTTCAACCTCTTAAAGGATCTACAGAAGTTGGCTTTTGGCATTAATGTTTGTGATGTCTCTGAAAGTCATGCATTAAAAAAGAGCTGTTATTTTCATGACATATACAAACATTTTCGTGTTCTCTGCATTGTACTTCTGCAGGTGCTAACTCTTGTGTCACCATCTGTAACTCACAGAACTGACAGCTTTTATCACTTTCTTTCTGCTAATATTCCTCTCTGATAATAACCACCCTTTTCTCTCCAGTTGGCTGACTACTACAGTTAAGTTTAAAATAGAGTTACTATTCTCAGCATCTATTTAACTTGCTTCTATTTGAGCACTAAGATAGGTCTGTCTCAAAGCCCTCGTTTTTCCCCTCTGTAGCAACAGTTCAATTAATTTTCTCTGCAAACGTTTTTCTCTTATACCTTAATACCACTGTGAATGTAATAATACAATTTTTACACTTGACTCATTCAATGTAGGAGACTGTGAGTCTAAGACTTACTCTGTTTGCCAAGCAAGGACATTTAGAGGAAAGTAATTAGAGGTGTACAGTATTTTCAAAGCTGAGTAATGAAATTGCAAGTATCTGACCTCCTAGTTTCTCATCCATATGGACTTGCATCTTCTCAAAATTTTAGTCATAACCATGAATGAACTCAACATATCCAAAAGAAATAAAATTTGGTCCAAGCTTTGCCTAACTTCAAGTAAAAAGCTAGTAACTTTTCTAACTTTTTCAGAATTTTATACCAATTCAGAGAACAATACTAAAGGTTGGATTTAAGGGATGAGTTAATAAAAAATTACAACAAATCATCAAAATTTAATAATGATGGGACTCATTTGTTTTTTTCATGCCCTGCCAAGCTTTCCTGAATACCCGTTTCTGATTCAGATGATGACTATGAAGTTCAAATATAAGTAAAATAACAGTAAATTTGAAGACCACTAATAAAAAAATAGTTTAACTTTATTTCATGGTTTTATTATGCTTCAAAAATGTCTAAAGCTTATGATTGCATTGCTATAATATTGATTCAAATTTAAAACACCCCTAATTTGAGGGCTTTTAATTCACCATTGAGGGATTTATAATTCATTCCTCCAGGAGCCTCTGTAGTTTGGTTCCAGATCTAGATGTAAAGGAAATGTAAGCTCCTAGGATGTAATCCTTCAGATCTTGGTTTTATTTTGGACTAATTTTGGTAAACATCTTTCCCTCAGACAACTGTGTTCATCTTCCTTGCATTTAAAACTTCACAGCATAACAAAGAAATAAAAAAATTCCCAGATAAACAAACTGGCATGAATGGTGAAAGACCAGTTTATTGTAGGAAAACGTAAGCTAGTGAAGTATTATAGTTTAGAGATGCCTTGGACATGGATAACCAACTTCAGTTATACTATTACTAACAGTTAATAATGATGATGATTTGATTATTTGGGTTACCTCCCTCTCTTTTTGTGAACCAGTAGAGACAAAGTTACAGTTCTGGCCTTCTTGGAGCAAGGAACTACTTCTCAACTGCCTGTACTTCAGGTACATGTCCCACTGTCATCTTATTGAGCAGCAGCTGCGTAATTCTCCTGTTGGGAGTTGACTGAGCTTGTAAAAATAATGTTGCTTGAGCAAGAAAAACAATTAATATGTACCCTTTCATTAGGACACTCACGTGGAACATAGCAGATCTGTGTTCATATTTCATGTCATACGTGTTTTACGCTGTAAGCCTGTTTTCCTGTGCCTCAGGACTATGGACGTAGGCCAGGCTCTTGATCTCTGCAGTTTTTGTCTAATTATAATAAAGCCTGAAATCTCTTTTTGACACTGTGAAGCTTTCCAAAAGTAATTCCTTCCAAACCTTCCCTTTTATATAAAAAGTTATGTTTTGAACATTAGTATTTTCAAATGAAAATGCGTGTAGTCAAAAATTCCTGATCAGTTCTACTGCAGTTAAGTTTTTTTCTCTCCAGTTCTCATAAAAAGCACTTCCTTGAGAATTATAAAAAATAGCTAACCAGTTTTTAATCTAATCTGGCTTGGCTTTCAGTATCTAAATAGTACAAAGTTTGCCATTGTGTGCTTCTGAAAGAATTATGAACTGCGGTTTTCCCTAACTAAGTGAAAGGATGTCTTCCTTAATTTAGATTTCCCTGGCATGTCCAGCAAACAATGATTCATGAAAACCCTATTTTAAATTCTTCTTTACAGAAAGCTTTTTCTTTGCTCTGTACACACGAAAATTTACCACAAGCTTGTCTCCTGCAGAAGTGGTTTCCTCATCACATAACTCTTCCAGAAGAGGACAATGCCTTTTTCATCCTAGTAAGACCTAGGTTAACCAGAGAGGAAAGTGTGTCCAAAACTGATTAAAAAAGAAAAAGAAAAAGAGAAAGCTTCTGAAATAACCAGGAAACAAACTTGAACATAACACCTTTAGTAATTTGGTGAGAACTGTTGTAGATTTTTCATCTTCTTGATATGGGCCAGATCTTTTGGCTATCAGAATATCACTATCAGGAGGAATATCAGAAGAGTTACAAAACAATTTTAACAATTGATAATCTTGCTCACCAATTTAAAAGTAATTTATTTTTCAGAAAAGTAATTATTTAATTTAAGCTTTTAAGTAATTATTAATTTAAAGTAATAATTTTAAGTAATTACTAATTTAAAAGTATTTTTTTTCAGAAAAAAAGAAGGTTTTATAGAGAAGGATCTAAAATAATTCATTACATGTCACACCATTTACGTCAGTAGTGTGTCAATAATTACAAAAAATGAGGCATGTAGGCTGCACCTATCCAGTCATTATTTTATGTTAGAATTCTTCTAAGAATGGTGCAGAATAAAATGCTAATCTAAAACAGCCCATCAAGAGGTATGAAAAAAGTAGAAATTACAAGTGCAATGTAGATTTTTAATTAGTCTTCCTTTACATACCTTGTGACATTTGGACTGGATGACCTTTAAAGATCCCTTCCAACCTGAACCATTCTGTGTGGACTCCTCCATGTGTGAAATAGTATCTTCCGTTTACCTTTCTGTTCATAATATTTCTTTACAGATGGTTTTAAAAAGTCAGATATGTGGCACTTGGATAGTGAATTTTGGTGAATTCAGGCACCCAGAAACCCAGCTCAAACCTAATTAAAAAAGAATTTTAACCATTTAAAAATTCTTATTCCCAAAACTGATTCATTTTGGGGATCTGTGAATTTTTTTAGGTTATTTATGAGACAACTGTAGTTTTCTATCCATATTTATAAGAATTATATATACATGAACCAATACAATGCAGTTTTTATAATCAGACTTTGCCTTCATATTTATCCCCATATGTTCAATCAAATCCAAAGGGAGCTGCAAAGAAAAAATCAATCCCCACATTTGAATTATTTCCTGGTGATTTGAATGAGTTTCCAAAGAGAGGTGAAAAATGTTAAATAACACCCACAGCATATGTGCACTATGCTATGGTTTTTTTTAAACTCTGCATTTTCATCCCATAGTTCAAAAATAATTGTAAAACTGTAGTATCTTTCAGGAGCTAGATTTCCCAATTTCAAAGTGCATAGCCAATTTCAAGGAAGTAAATTCCAAATGTGTTTCTACCTTCTCTCTTGTATATGCCTTTTCTTCACGTCCAGTTTATGGTGTTCACATCCCCTACTTCAGCTTTCATTTGGAGGTGACTGAAAAATCTCTTTGCCTGTTGGGTTCCTCAGCATTTGAAAGCACTTTTTTTGCTATATTTGAGAGAACAATTAAAAAGCATAATCTGCTGGAGTGTATTAATTCTGAAATCAGTCAAGGCCTCAGATTAGTCATAGAGATTGAGGCCTTGGCATGTAAGATCTATGTCCTATAAATTTGCGTAAGTCTAAAGCTACTGTATACTACAGCCAGAGCAACGTCAGGTTTGCATCAGAAAGTATTCACCATGGCAAATCACAGGGTTTTCAGCTATTGGTTGAAGAATAAATCTGAACAGGCTTTTCAAACCCAAACAAATATTTCAAGTTTTTATGCAAACAAATATAGTTCATGTGACCAAAAACTAAACATTTCATTTCATTTTAGGGTTATTTAGCCCAATTGTTCAATGTGAGTTCTCTTTAATTTAGGTCACTTTTTCTAATGATTGGTCCTTAACATTATTTTTAAAATCACTCTTACCTCTCCCTTTTGTTTCCATGATTATTCCCTGAATTTTAGTCTGATTCTTAAGTAGTTTTGATGCTCCTTAAACTCCATTTTGGGGTGAATATAGTATTTTTAAATTTTTCTCTGAAGAAGTTCTGGATTTAACTGACTCCTGATACTAAATTGATCCTGTGAGTAGTTTCCCTAAGTATAGCAGTCTGTTATCTTTCACTAGTGCCAGCTTTCACTAAAGAAAGAGCAGGACATTTCAATTATATATATATAAAGTGTCCAATTTTCCTCTTGTTTACAGTAGCTTTTTATTGAATCTTTTGAAATTCTGCATTCTGCATGGAAAAATCTTGTTGTTTAATATAACAGTTACTATGCATGGATACTAATTTTCCTACATATTTTGGTATTGCTGTTGTACAGATTCAGATTCAGCTATAGAAAGCACATTATAATTTGTTCACTATTTACAATAAAAGAAAAAAACCCAAAACCTTAATGCCTTGTCTAAGAAGCTTAAGAAATACTAGTAATCTTTACACCCAATTACTCATGATCTACAGACAGCAACTCTTATCTGTGGAAGAAAAATCTCATTCTTCTCAAGGATGAGGATAAGTCCGAGTCATCTGGTCTAGTTGGCGCCAAAGTTAAGAAGAGATATTGGAAAGATTATCAGCCTATAATTAGGGATTTATAATTACCTAATTAAAAGCCAAATCCTCTCAGGCCCAGCCCAAGAGTTTCCATTCAAACAAGTAACAGCTCCAAGTAACGTGCACTAATTGGAGGGTCCAGCTGATGAAAGATGTAATCTGGAGAGAGGCCTGGTTTCTTCTGGTCACTCTTAATGAGGTTCTGCCCAGTGTGAGGTTACTTTGCCCATTGCTTCAGTGCTGTGGCAGCTATTAAGAGTGACAGAATAGTTCTTGCCTTACCGTACTCCCCTTGGAGGTCCAAATCACTTGATATTGTACCTGCTAAATTGGACAGGTTACGTTTGAGATGGGGTAGAAGAGAGATCCGTAGGTCATCGTAAGTTTACGACGTTTGAATTCCAGTAGTGTTGAGTGGATTACACCAATCAAATCTAGGTTTAGGACTATAGAGAAAGCCATCTGTTGTTTGTATTTTGAATCTGAATGCATAAAATGTAGGGCAAATCAATCATCTGTCTAAATCATTGACTTTCTAGCTAAGAGTGAATAGCTTCCTCAGCGAAAAGGCGGCTTTTTGGTGGGAGGAAAATCCAGCTATTGATTCATGTGGCAAAATGTCAACTGATTAATCCTATCAGAGAACCTTAATTAGACACATGCTCATTTGCTATCCTTGTCCCAGGGCTACTACTGTGTATCGTATTGGCTGGCATTTAGACTTGCTGGTGTCAGCACTGCACAGCCAGTTTGCAACATGCAATGTCATCACTTACAGAAATACTGCAATTGTGCCAAAAAGCTATTTAAGCCTAAATAAATTGATTTCTATTAAAGTTTAAAATT
>JMFS01058893.1:0-31891 GCA_000699545.1 Podiceps cristatus | reverse complement strand
GGCCTTGTTAAACCTCATGGGGTTCACACAGACCTACCTCTCCAGCCTGTCCAGGTCAAACCACCAGAGCAGACGCAGCACGGCAGGGGGGGTCTCACCAGAGCGGAGCAGAGGGGCAGAATCCCCTCCCTCGACCTGCTGGCCACCCTGCTGCTGGTGCAGCCCAGGGTACAGTTGGCTTTCTGGGCTGCCAGCGCCACATTGCCGGCTGAAGTTAAGTTTCTCATCCACCACCATCCCCAAGTCCTTCTCCTCAGGGCTGCTCTCGAGCCATTCACTGCCCAGCCTGTATCTGTGCTTGGGATTGCCCTGACCTACATGCAGGACCTTGCACTTGGCCTTGTTGAACTTCATATGGTTCACACAGACCCACCTCTCGAGCCTGCCAAGGTCCCTCTGAATGGCATCCCTTCCTTCCAGCGTGTCAACCGCACCACTCAGCTTGGTGTCATCAGCAAACTTGCTGAGGGTGCACTCAGTCCCACTGCCCATGTCGCCAACGAAGATGTTAAACAGCACCAGCCCCAGTACTGACCCCCGAGGAATGCCACTCGTTACTGGTCTCCACCTGGACATAGATCCGTTGACAGCAACTTTTTGGGTGTGGCCATCTAGCCAGTTCCTTATCCAACGAGTGGTCCATCTGTAAAATCCATGTCCCTCCAGTTTAGAGACCAGAATGTTGTATGGGACAGTGTTGAATGCCTTGGACAAGTCCAGGTAGATGATGTCAGTTTATAAGCTGTTCTAGCCACACATTTCTTTCTTCTATCAGGAGGAGGTACATGCAGTGCTTTCTCTGAGTCAAAGATCAGGAGTGTATTTCAAACCTTTGAACAGCTACTAAAACATACTATTAAGACTAAAACATGCCTGTGTGTATATGCAACCATATGACTAGTCAGTACTTTTTTTTTCCTAAAGAGAACATCAAGAGCATGAATATTGTTTCAGAAAGCACTTTCATGCCCTTTTCATTCTTGTGAATCTGAGATAATACTGGATGTCCTTTAGACAAGGTGAACCTAAGAAAGATCATATATGAGACCCTGAAACAAATTGAGAAATTAGTATTCTCTCCTAATTTCAGTAGTGTGTCCTAGACCTTGATTCCCAACACTTACACCTTGGTCGCATGTGCTGAGAGTTGTCAGTAAAATTGGGATTGTTTTAATGTCTGTCTGAACTTTATTAATTGGATGATGTGTATTTCACTTTTGTGGTCAGCTATGGGTCAGTCAACTGCCAGATGGCTCAATGCTCAGTTACCTGGGTGTGATTTTTGGAGTAAGTTCACTTTTCAGCTATGGGTCAGTCAACTGCCAGATGGCTAAATGCTCAGTTACCCGGGTGTGATTTTTGGAGTAAGTTCACTTATGTCTCTGATCAAAATTTGTTCTTCTTAACTTCAATTTAAACTGCATTTCTTGGTAAAAAGAAGCAGATCAATTGGTCTTAGTGGAGTCATCCCAATATTACACTGCAGTATCCAAGAATAGACTTTGATCCAAGGACTTTAGGGAATGTACAAAAGCAGATGTAGTTTTCCCAACACATGATTTAACTGATGCCAACCATAAATGTGTAAATAGGCTTTAACCTTGCTTACTTGTCCTCTTTAAAATAGCTCAAAAAATACAATCAAATTTTAACATTAAAAAGTAGCCAAAAAAAAATCTTGCTTCTGATAAACCAGGAATTCCATAGAATCATACAAATGGCACAAACAAATCAGTGTTTTGGGACACTTTACATCAGTATGCAAACAGAAATCTGGATGTCCAGTTATTTTACATGTGAAAAATTACATCTATATTATGCCTACTATTATGAGGAGTGGCTGAGGTCAGTCGGTTGGGGGGGGCGGGCAGCGGTGAGGGAGGTGCTGATCTCCTCTCTCTAATAACCGGCAATGGGACACAAGCAAATAGAATGAAGCTGCGTCAGGGGACGTTCAGATTGGACATTAGGAAAAGGCTCTTCACAGAGAGGGTGGTTGGTCACTGGCACAGGCTTCCCAGAGAAGTGGCCATGCCACCAAACCTGTTAAGAGTTCAGGGGGGGCGGGCAGCGGTGAGGGAGGTGCTGATCTCCTCTCTCTAATAACCGGCAATGGGACACAAGCAAATAGAATGAAGCTGCGTCAGGGGACGTTCAGATTGGACATTAGGAAAAGGCTCTTCACAGAGAGGGTGGTTGGTCACTGGCACAGGCTTCCCAGAGAAGTGGCCATGCCACCAAACCTGTTAAGAGTTCAGGGGGCGTCTGGATGACCCTTAGTCATAGGGTTTAGTTTTAGGTAGTCCTGCGAGGAGCAGGGAGTTGGACTCAATGATACTTATGGGTCCCTTCCAACTTGAGATATTCTATGATTCTAAGAGTACAGATTATGAAGAAAAAATACTCCAGATCAGGCCTTTATTTCCCCACTTACCTATTTACAGAACAAATGGGATTTGGACGTTCAAAAATACTCCATGCAGTTGTTTTCTAGATCTTTCCAAATTCTTTGTTCTTTCAGCTACATTACTCTTGCAAAAGTCTCTGAGGGGACCCATAGCTCTACACATTTAAACAAGCCTTTATCATGTCTTTGGGGATTTATTTCAAAACAGTTGGATAGCCAGTATGGGCCATGAAAGTAAGCTGGATGTGCTGATGTATTCTACTGAATACAGTGCCTGTCTTCTTTCATTTTTAAGACAGAGTAATTTTTGGTAGTTTTGGTATTGAAATGACAGAAGAGTACATCTCTTAGTGTATAGGTCTTCCATGAAAATAAAAGAGAGCTGAGTTTTGTCCAAGACAGAGTATGATTTTCTTATTACTGTGCTGTCCTTTCAGATGTTGGATATGCAAGCTAAGTCTTGTATGTACCAAAGACATCTGAGATCTCATGTCCTTGATAACTGATAAAAGTAAAAATGCTGTCAGATTTCTCGGAGACTTTCTATCCAGTGCGTATTAATATCTATTCTAGTTTACTGTGTTAAATGGGAGCCAAATTCTGATCCTCCCCTGCAGTCAGGCAACTTGTGACAGCGAAAGTTGAATCCATAGAGGAGAATACATGATAGCTGCCTATCAGGTTTTTCTTCCTCTACAGCTGAAGAACATGTCTCCAAGGAACACTGAGTTTTTTGTAGACAGTGGCTGGCAGGTGGTTTCATGCCAGGGCTGAAGAAAACATTTTTCTTTGTTTTGCCTCCTCTGTCAAAGATCTACGATGTCGTGATTTGGAAGTGTGAGCATAGAGCCATTTTTGGCTTTGCTTTCTAGAAGATTTGGTTGCAGCAATTAGACAGCAGAGTAGGTAGTTCAGCTCAGTAATTGCATCTGTTTCTCTTCCATTGTCTTCTCAAAGTTTTCTGGGACAAGGGCTTCTGATGGTGAAGTCATTTATTTAGCTAATATTGTGGGCAACTGGGAAGAATCTGCATTGCTTAGTTATATATGACTCAGTTTGTGCTTATTTATGAGGTGTTATTTGCAATGGAAGTAGATCAAACGGGGCTGTCAGGGGAACCAAACAAAAAATGCTCCTAGATAAGGAGCATCCTAACAAATATTTGAGCTCTATTAATATCTGTGAAAAGACAACTCCTCCACTCCACCCCTGATTACACAGCTGTTTGCTGAAGTCATGAACTTTAAGGTTAAAAGATCCACTGCGCAGGAAGGGAGGAGAGAAGTCGCTGCAGGCTGACCCTGCCTTGCTGAGAGTCAGGGTCTGCACCACACAGGCTGTAATTGGGTCACCCAAAACAAACCAGAGCAAAAATAGGTACTTGAGGGAAACATCAAGTATAGGTAAGACAGTATGCACGTAGGTCTCCTGGCTGTTCTTTAATCCATTTCTTGGAGTACTGTGCCTGCTTTGGCGAATAAATCATACTTTGTTTTGAAGAAATGCCTTCTGTTTTATTGCACACTGTTGCTGTCCATGGACTCCCAAAGGAAAATTCTTGTGGGTGCCAAGCCCAGTTGGGCCTGCTCAGTAAAATGGTTCATCCCCAGTGCAGTGCAGTTCAGAGACCTACCGGAAAGTGGTTAGACTACGGATCCTACCCAAAGAGAACAGAGATGCAGACGTGTTGCTGGAAAGGGATGAACCTACCAAACTGGAAAAGACCTGACAATGTGCAGGAAGTAACCTTATTCTTCAGTTTTCAAAATGGTCTGTCGAGGAACCTGGCAGGTGTTTAGCACATCCAGAGAGTAACAGCAAGTCAGGGAGATGGTGTCAAGTGAAGCCACGGACCAGGATGGCTGACCTAGTGCCCTTGGTGGTTAATTGTCTTGAGAAATGAGCATGTATCACTAGCGAGGAGCCTGCTTCCCAGCCATGCGGTCTGCCTTCTCTACAAAGGAGAATCACTTGATCAGGGAAATAAACAGCTGATTTGAGACCAAATTGTGTCTAATTCTGGTAAGCAAAACTCAGGTCATAGAGCTGTACCGTTTGAGCTTAAAAGTGAAATAGTGTTTTCCTGAAACTGTGTCAAGCAACTTCTGTCATAATTTGATGTACTTAAGATCTTTATGTTTAGTTTTTAAACTTTCTATCTCAGAAAATGCAAAATAACCTAGCTAGATTTCTGAAATTCTGTATATCATTGCATGTGTATTTTTGTGTCTGTGTAACTTGCCTTGGGATTTACCATGATTATCATGGAAAAAAACATAACTATGCATGCAAATAACCCATTAGATGTCTAGCTGTAGGTATAGTTGCAGCACAAGCCCATGCAGGATTGAAAATCTTACCCAACAAAGAGAAGCTATAAAAGTTGCCTTAGCTTATATGCCATCTACTCATTTTAGGTAGAGTTGGACACAGGGATTTGGTAGAAATATTGCAGGGGAAGGTACCTGCACAAGGTGAGGAAGGCTAGTTGCCTAACAGGCTTTTACTCATGGTAAAATGATTGCTGTAGACCACTTTTTAATGGTTCATGCAAGAAAGATTCTACAGATTTCACGTTTTCCAGTAAAGATTGGAGCTGCATCTAAACAGCCTTTTCTATTTGCTCACCGTGATTCAAAAAAATTATTTGGCTCCATCACAGTGCTGACAAGCATTCATGCCAATGTTCAGCATCGGCATTTAGTCACATGAACTCTTGATACGTGCAGTGTATCATTCTGTTGGCAATCAGAGGAGCCAGGTAAGGTAATTACTGCACCCATTACAATGAGCCCCTGGTATACACTGGGATAATTTGAAGTTGGTTGCCAGCGAGTAATGCATCGATCTGAATTATGGCATGTCGAGTGTCTTCTAGGAAGCATGGCCTAGTTCCATACCTTTATGTCAAGCAGCGGACTGTTCATCTCATGTAATCAGAGATATATAGTTGTGAATGAAGAAATACTGTTTCTTATCATCAATGTTTGTGGTTGCAATGACAGAGATTACAAACTCAAAGCCACAGCTGATGTTGGCATTGGTATGCTGGAAATGGGGCAGGAGGCCCCACTAAAAGGTTGGCCGAGCCTGATATACAGGTAGTCAAATGAGCCTGTAAAGTGGTTCTAGTTCCCATGCACGGTGAGAGGGAGTCGTTTGCATGCTGTTACTCTATTTGAATTGAAAGATAAAATTTAATTTGAACTCTTCACCTTACTAATAATTTGTACCATGACCTATTTTTCTACCTAAGAGTAAAGCTTCTGCCATGGATGCTAAAGCCAAAATGGAAGGTTTAGACTTGATCAAATAACATTATTCCTGTTTAGTTTTTGTGGTGACCTTAATGTATATCTCTCTGATAGAATCAAAGCTTGGTAACTTTAATTTTGGAAGAGCTTCCTAGCATATGTATTTAAAATTAAGCATATGCTTAGATGAGCTGAGGAGTAGGAAGGAAAATAAGCATTTGTTTAAGTATTTTCCTGAATAAAAGCCTTTGGGAGTTTCCTTCATTTAATCAGGAAGCAAAGTACTCATCAATTGACTTTTATGACCAGTGACAGCTAACCAATACTGAACAGGTTTTGACAGTCAGATATTGCATACTGGCAGCCAAGGTTTCTGTTCATTCCACAAAATGAAGTTCACAGAAAAATACATCACCTATGTTCCAATAATCATGTAATTGCAACTGTAATATCTAAGGATGTATGAGGTGTGGGGGTTTTAAGGAAGGATAACACCTTTCATTAGACCAACTGACACAGCTAGAAAAAAAAGCAGATAAGCTTTAAGTAGTCTCAAGGAGTTGATGAAGAGACTAAGCTTGAAAACAGCCCCACAGGAGAATGTTTGCTTAACAATGTCAACAGTTGGAGGTTTAAAAATATCTTGAATGATCATGTGCTTTCTTTTGTTATAGGTCCCTCTGCTCGTTTGAATCGTGTATAAAGAACAGGTAATTGGAAAATCTAACCCCATATGCACCCATAATCATCATTCAAGGTCTGAAGTGGCAAAAAACATCAAGAAGTTTAGTTTATTCTCTTGTCTACAAGCCAAAATAAATTGTAGTTAATTTTCTGTGTGTTCCTGCATAATGGTTCTAAGGGGAAAATACGTTGCTCTGCTGTAAAGCTTCTGTGCCAAGGAATTGTGTTTTGCCTCTGAATATTTAAGGTTGCCAATAAACTCTTCTTGTTGGCAGGTTAATAAGAATATAAACACTGTGCAGTCCTGTGTTAATACTTAATTGTGTTTATGGGCAAAATTAAAAGACTGTGCTAGCTATCTGAAAAGTAATACTCTTTTCAAGTTGTTAAAAACATGTAACTATTTCAAGCTATTTACTTGATTCTTATTTGATTTGGAAAAGGGCTGTAAGCAACTAGGGTGAAAAACAGAAGAAAGATCTATAAAAAACAATCACAAGAAGAAAGTTATGGTACATTATGAAGGACCTAAATTGTCATATGCTGGAATCATTGGGTTTTAAAACAAGGTGAGCTTTGTATCTCTGGCAGCGCTTTGAGAAAGCAGGCAATCAATAAAGAATGTGAGACAGTGTCTATTGAAAAGTTACGTATGGGATATGACGTATAGAACGCTAATACACAGTTATATACCGAACCCTAGTAACGTTCATGGCATTTTAAAAATACTGAGACACCTTAAAGGATCTCTATTTGCAACAGACTGTGAAGGTTATAAATAAGATTCAGAGTACTGCATAGGGGTCCAAGGTTTAGATTTCATTCCTGTGCTGCAGAATGAAGTGAAGCTGGTTTGTATCAGTAACCAGGACTTCTGTCGTCTCTTGTTCAGGTCGTGTGTAAGTTGGCCCTTTGTTTCCAATTTGTATGGCTGTTGTATGTTGTCTCACGAGTATTTATAGTAGCATCTTTTTCAGATGTTAACTACTTTGGTAGTTGTTGTTGTACATATTTTGAAAATATTTCATTAAATTGATATAACTTAATGAGGACAAATGAAAATGCTTTTTCACATTTCCTATATTGTAATGAAACTGAAGAAGAGGAAGTTTGTACATTTACATTTTTATAATCACAGACCAGAGTGGTGGCAGATTCTTTTTTTTTGGAGCTGAAATTTAAAATGTACAGCAATGTAATGTTGAAAGCACGAGAATATTTAGCCATCTGCATTTAATGTGACTATATATTATATATTGTAAAATATTGATGTCTGTTAGTAACACAAATAAAAACAAAATCAAAACCTGACGGCTTGAAAGATTCTTTTTGCCAAATGCTTCCCATTTACAGAAAGAAATTAGAACTAGGGATGGCCTTAAGCAAACCAGTATGCTGTGTTTGATGTGTCAGGTCTAATGTAAAATGTCTCAAGCTGGGAAAGGGCTCACAACTAATAATCCAGGAACACAGTAGAAATCACCAACTAGAATCAAGATGTCAGTGTTATATACATTTCAATAATAATGCAGTACTGATAATGATCCATTTCCTCATTTGGGAAGCTAATATATTCAGAATTAAGGTGCTCTGTCACACCCTAGGATAACTAAGATCACCTGTGTTGACTAGTTAGCCTTCTGTTGCCTTTAGAGTCTTCTCAGCATGCTTTAGATCAGAAATACTAACATGTTAAAAATGCTCTTGCAGGAAAGGACTCAGTCACTCATAAGCTTCAGCACCATAGATAGTCCCACCAGAAGCGAGTACAGTTTCCTTGGATAGGTGCTATAAGACAGAATTCAGTGCATGCAGGTCGCCTTCTTCTTAGTGTTGCCTGAAGGCCCCAAGTCTGTAGTCCTTCCTTACTAACACCTCTTTACTGTAATGAGTTGTGTGGGTACATACTTTTCAGTGTAAGGAATTCAGAACTGGATTTTGAGATAGTAAGGTCCTCCAGGCTTTGCAATGCAAAGGTTCTGGTTCTGGGTGCTGGCACTGCATAGAACTGAAGTTTATAAAAGGGTTATTCACGGATAAACTTCTGACTATCAAATTCCCATGTGTAAAAAACTGTAAGATTAAGAACACCTGCAGGATGAGATGTCACCTTCACTGTGACAGCAAAAAAATTACAAAAAATCCTTCTGGCTCAGTCACAGCTCAAGCTAAAAATGGAGAGGGAGTTCAGCTGTCTACAGTAGGAAGCTAGACTGGGTGTTCATCCCCTTCTCTGGTTGATGGGAGATGTGTATGTTGTTACATTGTCATCCAGGTGCTGCTGAATTCCTGGTGGCAGCTTAATTTAACCCTAAATGAATGGAACTTTTAATAGAAACCTGTTTTTAATTAAGTCTAGTTATAGGTATGACCTTCCATGTAATAACTTTCTATTAATGGTTTTAGCAGTCTTCACTTGGGAAGTAAACATGGTCAGTGTTTTAGTACATATCAGGCAAGTGCTTTTGAAGCTCTTCACCCCGCCATCCCCTCTTCTGCCATGCTTCAGGACTAGACAACTGGGTTCCTACAGAATGAAGAAGATTCAGGAGATGCGCTCCAGCACAAACGGGCATTCAGTCTGTGGAACCAGACTGGAGCTCGTCCAAAGTTGAAAGAAAAACCCTGAAATGTGTCAGGTAAAGACATTGGGTTCTCAGCACCAAGTATTTGGATCTCTATGTCTGCTCTTATTGCTCCACAGTGTTTGCTAGCGCAGACGCAGCACCTACATCTAGAGGGCATAGGTTCATCCCTGTCGTGTCCTTTCATGGCACTTGTAGCTGGACAATCTGCAGGCTGGTTTCTTTTTTGAAGGACTGAAAGGACAGTGAGGTTCCCTTTTCCCCATGTATCTCAGCCTAGATGTTCCCCACGTACTCTGACCTCAGTTCAGCCAGAGAAAAGAGTTTGATATATGCCCTATTCATCTGGTCCTTTACATTGTCTTTCCGAGTAAGATACCGCAATGAGGTTAAAAATCTCAGGGAAACTGAACAGAGAATTTGGATTTGGTATCTTTATTCCTTGTACAGATAGAAATCAATGTTCAGGGCTTAGAGAAATCTAGTCTTATGTCTCAAATAAAATTTGTAGGTCTTCCCTCCCCTTTTTTCATGTTTTTATTAACTTTTTTTTTTTTTTTTTTTACTGAGCTCAGAGTATTACTCAACCATAAAGCCAGCATTAAATTGCTCTGATTAGATATTTAATTTTAAATAATATTGGCTGTCTGCATGAGCTATTTGACTTACAGGACTTACAGATTTTTTTTTTCTTCTACAGACAGCCTGCTAATGCTGGTCATGCAAAGTATTGGACCAAAAGACCTTTTGATGTGCACATCAATCTACAGAGTTTCAAACAAGGCAGGATTCAACTTTCCCAGTTCATACAAGTGATTTGCACAATATATGCTACATTTACCACAGCTAAAAATTGGTACTTTATCAGTACATGGGGAAATGGAAGAGAACAAGAGATGCATTTATGAAACAATGGAAAATGCCACCCCAAGATAGTTTGCGATGTTTTTCCTCTAACCTCTCCGGAAAAGAACGAAGCAGTACTGTTGTTCGTTGCTGCTTAGCATTAAGTACGTGGTTTAATTTGAATGCAAAGATCTGCACAGATCTTTTTTTGAGTCAGTTTGTCTGAATGAAATGTTCATAAATTGGTTCTTTGTTGGTGCAATATGGAAAATAGTTGTCTTCTACAACAGTTAATTAGCAACTTTTACATATTTATTTATTTGTGTGTATTGTTTCTCTACTCATCTCTAATCCTCTGTTGAGTTACATGTGCATTATGTGTACCGTTGTGCTTTGCCTCTGAGGGTTATGTTAAGATTTATGAGACTATTCCTATTCTTACTCCATTTGTTGCTGTTGAGCATGCACAATAAAATATGCTATGCCCTTGCTATAGCTGCTATAATGCGTTTCACCGCCTGTAGAAAATGACCTTTGCAATTGTGGAGTTCCTTTTTTCAAAGACGAAACAAAGAAATTCCTGATTTTTCAGTAATGTTCACCTGGATTTGGTACAACATTGTTCCGATCTGCTTTTCTTTTCTTTTTTTTTTTTTTTTTTTTTTTTTTGGATGAGTAGGGTGTGGAGCTTGATTCATTGCTGATGTCTTCCTTTGGCTGGAGAAAGTTTCCACGTAGTTGAATTCCCAGAGTTGTTTATTGAAGTATGCTCAGATAGATGAACCTTTCTAAGAGCAAAAAGGTACTTTGTTGTTGTTGTTATTGTTACTAAATATTATTAAGTATTTGTTAAACAAATATAATGTTCTTAAGTACTAACAGGCTACATGATGCTGCACCAGATGTAAAAATCACACACTCCTGTGTTTGCCTACCGATTTGAGGATTTTTTGGTTCTTGTTTAAAACAGTTCTCTGATTTGTTGCAATATTGAAGACTCTTTTTAAAGAGAGATAGAACTACTTCACAGGAATATTGTGTGTTTTTCACACTCAAGGAGTTTAAGAACAAGCTCACTTCCATTGTCTTTTCCCTCCCATCATTCACTTCACGTCTACGGGAACATGTGTGCATGCACACACAGTCTCCTTCATCATTTCAGGAATAGTTAAAAAGGCATCTTTACCATGGGATCCTTCTCCATTTTTAACAGTAGCTTTTTTTGTCCTGTAAAATAAGAACTTTCAGAAAGTCCAGGATTAAGATTTGATGCAATCACAACAGCTATACGCAGTCTCTGCTGGAAGCCATGTCAAATCCAGCTCCAGATAATGCTATCTTTAGCCAATTTCTTTTCCTTTTGCTTTTTTTCTTCTTTACGTTTTTGTCTATAGACTGATAAAAACACGCACATGCCATGTCTCTTTTCTGAGGTCATTATTGTGCTCAAAGCCCTAAAGGTTTCCCCCTGAACAAAGCGTATTGTTGTTGCAGTTGAACATCAGACTGAAAGAGGACATTATTCATACACAAACACCACTGGGCAGTTTGCAGTTCAGGAGTTGGAAAAGGAAACCTTATTGAAAGAACAAGACTGTGGAACATCATTGTCTTCTACATCGTAACCTGTGTTTACTGTGATAGCAACAAAGCAAACACAGTGCAAATATGCATGGGTTTCCTTTGTCTCATTTCATGCATTCAACAGAGGAGTTTCTGTCAGAGACGCTGGGATCTGTCCCCTGTAGTGCTTGGCACGGGGAAGTGGGTCGCAACTTGAGGGCTCTGGTTTGGGTGGCACCACTGATTGGTTGTGTCACTGTACTTTTTTGCCTTGCAGTAAACCAAAATGATTTAGCCGGTACTCGAGATGGCAAACTGAGTGGTTCCTCTGTGGCGATGAGCAAAGGCTCTTCAGGTGAATGGCAGTTGAGGTGGAGAGTGATTCGTGAGTCAGCCATAGTACCCAGGTCCTGGGAGCCCACGCAATTTCATCTCCTTCTTAAACCATAGGTAATGGTAAAAGGAGAGGGAAATGGATGCATCTGCCTTCTGACAAAGTCTAGGAATGAGGCACATGTAACCCAAAGAGCTGCAGCCCTCCCTGCCAGAGCAACACCTAAGAGCAAATGGCACATAGGAGGCCCCTCGGTAAGCAGTAGGGCCACCAGAACTACGGATATGTCTGGACCTTGGAAGTCGCCAAAGAGATCCTACAACTGCAAGTGCCTCTGCCAGTACAACTACATGGTCAATTAATGTGCTCAAGACAAGACTCAGCTATCCCCACAGTAGGCCCTTTGCTGATAAAATCCAACCCTCAGTCCTGGAAGTTGCGAACTTTCCAGCTTATGGGAGGAACTGTCAGAGGCAATTTGCAGATAGCCAGTGGTACAGAAGTGCAACGTGTTGTATTTTTATCTGCTGATGAATAATTTAGCAACAATTCTGTGTTATGTAAAATCGCTGCTTTACTGCTGCTGGGGCCAGTGTTCGTACAAAGCGTTCTGCTGAGCCCCGTTATACAAGTTAAAGCTTGCTAGTTTTATCCTATACATCTGTCATTAGACAGAATTTTTACAGGTTCAAACTGGGAATCAGAGCAGGTCTTTCATTCCAAGAGAGGGCCGTTCCCCTTCCTCATTCTCATTTATAGTCCTGATCATCCTACCTGTTTTCCAAATAGTCAATTTTGCACTAGGTTGCATATATCAATCACTGCTGGTTTGCTCCACCGAGAAGGATGCTGTGTAATGTTTTTCCATATAAATGCCATGGAAGTCATCCATCCATCCTCTTAGACTTTTGCTTTATATTAAGGAGCAAGCCAAGACACTGTTGCCATGCAGAGTGGTCACAGGTTTGGTCCCCCTACCCTGGGGCTGAAACCTGTGCACTCATGTGGTCAGAGAGCACAGAGTATGGACAGATTTATGTGTATCTTGGTTTGGTTTCAGGTTGGAAATCATTCCTTTGAGATTCTACCTCTTCTGTACTCAGAGCAGGATTAAAAGATCAGGGAATGAAAACAAAGAGCAATATTATTGCCACCCAAAAGCATGCTTATGAGGATAAAGTGAGATTGAAAAGCTGCAGCAATTCAGTACCGGGACACATCCAGAAATGGAAAACTCACAGGCTTCCTTAGGACTTTGCATCTCAGCTACTGCTTCTGCCATATTCTGCTAGTGTTGCCAAGAGATCCTTAGCTGAAAATGCAGATATGTTCAAGGCTGAAGGATCAAAGAGCAATTATATTAAAAACTGCTGACGGGTCAATCTTAATAGTCATTTCCATGCTGAAATAAGTCAATAAATCTTAGCTTGCAATAAATCTTACCACATAAAGGTGGGCTTGCATAACAGGAAAATATAGTAAAATATAGCAATATATTTTATGCAAATGCTTTTTAAAAGTAATGAGTAGCATGTTTTATTCATCTTGTCCTGGCATCAAAGCGGTCAAGAAGGCATCGGACTTCTGGAATGGGTTAATCCTTTGCAGCAGCAGTATGCTGAGCAGGCAGAACATCTTCTATTTATATTGCTGTTTGCTTATATTTGTAAATACAAGCCTTAATTGAGCTCCTGAGCCCTGCTGTGTTTGGTAGTGTGCAAACACAACATGAGTGACTGTCCCTTCCCCAAAGACCTTCACAAACTGGAAAAGTCAGAAGAAGATGAGGATGGGAGCAAAGCAGTTGGGCGGCTTGCCTGAGGTCACCCAAGATGGCAGTGGTGGAGGCAGAACTGGAGCTCGGGACACCTGTGTCATATTTTGGCCCTGTTCTCCAAGTTGCGCAGCTTCCTGGCCTATATACTAAATACAGTAAGTATGGATCAAATAAGAAACAAACTCCACCTCTCATGGTATAGTTCAGGCTTCAGAGGTGCAGGGAAAGCAGCTGGCTGGCTGGCTTTCATACCAGACACCTTAACGTACCCTTGTGTTTTTACTTATTCTCCCAAATGCATAAAGTACAAAATACCAGATAATATTTCTAGGTACTTGTATCTCTAACTAGACACCTCTCCAACAGACATATAATACAAGAGGGAGCTGGGGTACAGCTGCTAAATTAAAACAGATTTTCTGCATGGTAGAAGTTCCCTGATCATTAACTAGCTTCTGTCTCCGTTACAGCGTCCTGCCCACCTGTAGCTATACTCCCCACTACCCCCAAGGGAAGACCTGAGAGGAAAAAGTTCCCGACCTTGCTGCTTCAACAGCGCTCGAGCACTTAAACAAGGAACTTTCTATTAGCCCCTGTGTAAACACAGGACGGCGGCGCGGGCAGGCAGCTCTGGGTGGAGCACGGATCGCTTTAAATCATTTGCACGTTCTAAATCATTGGGCACGATCTGCAAAAAAGTAGATCTTGTGTTACATACTGTGCTTGGGAGGCAATAGAGACTGTTGCAGGCTAATAAAATTCTCGACAAGTGACCCAGCACAGGAGAAGTCCTGTTCTCAAGGAAAAGCCTTACATCAGCACCAGCTCACAACTTGCCCTTCTTTTCACGGTGGAAAGACTGGGGATTTTAATCCCGACTCTAAAACAAGTCAAAACTTGGTAAGCACAGGAATTGCACAAGTAAAGAAAGGGCTTGGGGACAGCTTGTACTTCCCACCCCACCCCCCTCACCCCCATTTTTCTTTTTTTCTTTCTTTTTTTTTTTTTTTTGCATTGAATCAGAAGAGCTGTTCTTAAGTTTGTGTGGTCTCCGGCAAGATGCAGTTCCTCACTTCCAGAGTGTTTTTCCTGGCGCTAACAGACCGCACAGAGCCCAGCCCAGGGTAATAACGTGGTGCATGTTCTCAAAACTGGGAACAAAAGGTGAGGATTTCTTGTTTTCCTCAGGATGCTGATTTCATGTTACGTTACTGAGGGTGTAGTGTGAATGAGATTTCAAAACTCATTTCAACCAGGTCCCTTTGCCCACCTTTTCCTTTAACCAGAATAAAGTTTTCCACCGTTACCAAAAATGGGGAAAATGCACGTCTGCCTCATATGCCCAGGAGACTAAACTGTCACTAATAATCAAAGGTGACATTAGAAAAAATAGGTTCATTTTCAAGGGAGGTTTCTCACAAGTGCAGATAACATTATTTTCCACAGCAGCAAACCAGTCTGGGACTGGAGTCTGCCAATGAAATATCAAATGGAAGGTGTAAACCTGGTTTTGTAAGAAATTCATCCCAGCTCTGCCTGACCTGTGCCTAGGAGCAGATTTTATTTTTAAGTGTGTGAGGCAGAATTTTCGGAGATGAAGAATCATGAGTCAGACCCGCAAAATCATGAGACCGGTCTCCAGCATGATGAGGGTTGCATTTTTTCTGTTTTTAAGGGAACAGCTTTTGCCATGTGGTTTGGTCTGCCTGATTTCTGAAGCTCCTTTGTCTGTCCATGGGGTGTGGGTACGACTGTCAGCGCCGTCCTCTCCCGCCTCGTCCCCCCAGCTGTGCTGCAGGGCCAGGCAGGGAAACCCAAACTGGCCCCAAAGGCAGTGGGTCCCGGAGAAGGGATGTTGTGTCAGGCCAGCGCTCGGCCAGCCCTAGTGAGCACGGCTCCTTGCTCGGCCCCCGTCCATGCTAGTGTCTCCCCACAGCGTATTGATTGCTGCTCAAAAGGGAAAAGAACCAGGATAAGAAGGATTAAAGTACAATATTCCCTGCGAGCGCTGTCATCACATCGGGAAGCCTCCCCGCCTGTCAGACTGATGAATATTTGCCCCACATTTGCCAGTGAGCACGGAAAGGTAGTCCAAGCCAGTGCTCAAAAAGAAAAAAAAAATCAAGCCAGATTACTTATTAAGATGTTTTTTATAGTATTGAGGGGAAAAAAAAAGAAGCATGTCTTTAACATTTTTGCTCAGGCCTGGTCCACTCGCAGGTTTTGTACTGGTAGGACTATTTTCATTAGAGGTGTGATATTTTTTACTGAAATAGATAAACCAATATAACCACTGCTTGGGGGACACTGTTGTACTGACACAAAGATGCTTTATACCAGCATGGCTTATTCACCTTCTTATATGGAAATAGAAATTTCAGCATAAATAAGCATCTTTATACTGGTATAGCTGTTTCTACCCTAGGGAAATTATGCCATTTTTACTGTACCAGTACAGTTGCAATTTTGTGTGTGGCCGAGCCTTCACAGTGGTACACCTTCTCTCTAGAAAAGCCCTCATGGTGACCAGTGCCTCACTGTGCCAAAAAGCTGCAGAAAGTCAATGAGATTATTCAGATCTTAGTTACTCCACTGGATCAGGCTATCAAAATATGGAGGAGGAAGAGGGGTGCTTTTGTTTACTTTTGTTGGTCAGTAAAATAAACCACGTATCTGATTTTGCTGCTGTCTAGAGGCAGCAGTCAGATAAAATAAGAGTCAAGGTTTTGTAACACGTTACAATGAGGAAGAGTTACTCTTCCAATGTCTGTCTAAATTTGTTTTAGGGAAGAAGAATAAAGCTTTGGTAGCAGAAGTGTGTCACTCTGCTTTGGAAAAGAGCATCCTTCCCTTGCTCGCACACAGGTATCTCTAATTCGCCTCAGCACGATGTGGAAGCAAAAAGCCATTGTCCTGTGAGAGAAGAGCCTATTCAGTTGTGTCACTTACAGATAGTATATGCTAGGAAAAAAAAAAAAAAAAAAAAAAGGAGAAATACAACTTTTAAGGGTAGTCAGCAGTTATGCGAAGCTTTTCACCTTAAAATGCCTTGCAAACTCCAGTTATATTTAAGCTCATGTCACTAGAGAACGTATGTGCGAGTCTGTCTGTGTGGGTGCTCTGTCCTTTTTTATATGCTCTACATAAACATGCAAGGAAGATAGACAGACAACACTTGTTAGGTCAGTATATGTAACAGGAAAATGAGTGATCTGTGCATAGCAGTGGTTGGAAAACAGTTGAGCTCCTGCTGCCTGGAGTCCTGTGGGAGGGGAAGTGAAGGGAGGGAAGGACATTGTCTCACAGCCTCCAGTTGCACTAAAAAAGGGAGTCAGCCTCTCCACTTATGTGCTGTGAAAGGTAACTTGAAGAATAGGGTGGAAATGATTTTTGAATACCTGCTGACAGTGTGATTACTTACGGTATTACTGATAGAGTAGCAAGTTGGTGACCCAACTCCTATCCCGCTATATACAAATGCACAGTTTTCCTCTCCTTACCTTTAATAATTTAGAGGTCATTTTAGCAGTCTGAAAAAGACATTAATTCACCTACTGTCCTGATGGCCATTACGAGAAAATCACAAAACCAGAGCAGTAGCTTGGTTTTTATAACTGAAGTCTTCTGCAGACATGAGTCTATTATTCAGCTGTGAAGCTCTTTGGCCCTTGAAGCAGAGTTGCAGGGGTGAAGGTCACTGCTCTGCCAGTAACCACATTGCCATTACATGAAGTTTTAATCAGCAATACTGGGCAAATATAGCTCTGGTACTGTACTGTTAAATATAATGGAATTTGCCCCATAGACGACTGTAGGTCCACGTTGTTAAATCAGCTCTGCCTATTTACCTTTCAGCTGCAGCTTAAACATATGAAATGTGCCATAATCCAGCTTTTCCCACATCAGAGGCTTGAAGAAACCACTTTCCTGTAGCATTGCACAGAGAGAGGTAACATTTCTTCATTGGCCTCACATATCAAAATTCAAGGCAATCAGTCATTCATTCTACATCATAAATAATACATGTACCCGACCAAACACAAAAGGCTGTACTTCTGTCTGCTTTCCCTCCACACTCTAATAAGATCATTTGAATTTCAAGATGAAATGTGCAGTCTCATATTTAAATCATTAGGTCCCAGTGTGGTATTTCATCTCATTCTTGCAAGGTCGGGGTGGCCAACATGGTCAAAGAAAGAAAGAAAGATAATCTCTTTATCAGCAGAACAAATGTAGCTGGTTCACGTTGAAGAGGAAATAGGTGACCCATAGAAGGTAAAGACTTGCTGGAGATTTGCTATGGAGCTATAAATCAGTGGTTTCAGACCACGGTGAGGTGCGCCTCCCTTGTGGTACAGTGTCCCACAGTAACGAGCCCTCAGCTCCTCTGTTGGTCCCTTCCCGGGTTTCAGTGTGTTTTGCTGAAAGGGTAGCAGTCCAACTGCCAAAATGCATGTGGCAATTTTGGGGAAACTGGAATAATCACCCAACGGAAACAAAATTTCACAATCTCAGTATGTGGCTGGGAGCTAAAACCTCCTGGTTTTTGAGCAGTTTCTGGCCATGACTCCCTCTTTAGAAGAAAAGATGGTCCTGAGACCCAGCAAGCCTGGGTTACATTTTTGCCTCCTCACAGGCTTCCTCTGTGACCCTGGGCACGTCACTCTTTTCTTGCATTCCCCGGTTTCCAACCCTTTGTTTGTACAGGATATCCCCTCTGCTGGCCTCCCCTGTCCCATCTGTTGCAAAAGAAACCTGGCAGAGAACGAGGAGGCATCCGAACTGCTGTGCATTTGTTAAGCACTGGGGAGGTCCAAGTCTTGGGCAGCAGTTGTGATCTTCCAAACATACCACTCTTATAACAAGAAGGCAATTAATTTAACTCATCTATGCTAGCTTCCCTGGACGTGAAACTGCAGATATTTATGGCAGGTTGCTGCCTCATAATGGTGCTGAGGGTAATGTTTGTGAGGCACTTTTTGTTGATTAAAGGTGCTAAGTTGTCTTTACTGCCACAAGATCTCAGCAAGTGCTTGTATAAATACATCTGGCACAGGAGTATCTAAGTAAATGTCCTATTAGCTTTAGCACAAGCAGGAGCAGGACCTCCATTACAAGCAGCTTCCAAAAAAGAGTAAGACAAAAATTTGGCAAGCAGAGTACAATACATTCTCATGTCATCTTTATATAATCATTTAGGCAAAAAAACCCGTCACCTATAAATCCAGATAAGCCCACACAACTGAACTCTGAAGCTAGTTTACAGAAAAGGTTTCCAAAGCCCACATGGCATTGTATGAGATTAAAAATGGATGAAAATGTTACCTTGGAGCACAATAACCTGGGCAAAACCAGGGCCACTGTCAGCAGTGGCAGCTAAGGCACAGGATGGCTGCAGAAGTGCATGATTAAAGCATGTAGAATGGGTAACACTAGCAGAAATGTCATGCCTTGCCCCCTAGTTATACCCACAGTAAATTTTGCCCAGCTAGTTAAGTCTTCTATGATGCCCCACGTCACTCTCCCTCTTCTGTGATGCCCCTTATGGAACCTTTCAGAAAGCAGAGAGGAGACAGAATAGAGGAGCTTTAAGGGGACCTAACTAAGCTGTGGTGGAGGACCACCAACTGAACCACAAGACAACTTTAGCCCAAGTAAACTCATTCCGTAGTAGTCCAGTTTGGGCTAGTTGTGGTCTTTTGGGCAGGTTGCTTGTCCCTTCCACCATGTCAAGCTACTCTAGGCACCCTCTGGCGCAGTGCAGGGCTGTGGCATGATGTGCCCCGCTTCCACCATCTCGGAGGCAGCCCCATTTCCAACTGTGATGCTGGAGGTGAGAACAGACCTTCACAGCTGGGTTGGAACTCATGGTGTCACTGCTTGGGGAAGAGGTCAGAGATTTTCAGAATTTCATGCCTCCTCACAGACAGCACAGCCAGACCACAGTGGTCAACAGGCCGCTGACCACAGATCAGTCACTGGCCCACATTGGAGATTATTCATGAGAGGAATAGGTTGTTTCCCCCTTCAATTATCTTTTTATTGCTGAAAGAAAAAAAAAAATCCTTTAATGATATGGTTTTTTCAAGTCCATGGGTTCAAGATAAACTAGCAGGCTTAAGAAATAAAATGTCCATAGAGGACAAAGTGAAGAATTATCACTATTCAAAGCACCACATATTCTTTCCTACTGCTTTTTCTCTCTTCTCTAAGCTGCTGAAAGAAGATAGGCTGACAGACATGTTCTTGAACAACCCTTTGTACGTGGCGTATCTAGAAGTTGAAATAAATACATAGAATGAGTTATATTGAATGCCTTATATCTAAATTAATCACAACCCAGATGGAATGGGGAAGATGTTACACACTCACGCACACACACAAGAAGGAGTCATACCTCCTGAAGGAGGTTAAAAAGGAAACCTGTAAGTGATGGATGAAAGTATGAGTCCTCTCTACATTTTATTTAAATCTGCACCCTCTGCGGTGCTTATCAGAACCCCAAGCCCTTAGAGGTGCTGATAAGCAAGACAAACCTATTAAAGCCTCATTTGAGAATATTCAGAATGTGCACCCAGCCTCATGTCAGCTGAAACCCTGCTGTCCCCAGAGCCCCCAGGCTCATGCAGAAGCATTAGCAATGTCTAAAAAGCGTGGTGTGTTGCTTCTTTGTGCCTCCCCAAATCCAGGCTCCCCCTCCATAACCAGTGAGAGTCCACAGGTCCCCTCTCTCCTCTGTGAGTACTACGCAAGCATCAGTAAATATTTTCTTGTCTTCAGTTCCTGACTCCCAGCCCAACTTCATCCCTGGGTCTTGTGCCACACGTTTTAAGCCAAAGGCTGAGGTTTTCCTTAGAAATTCCCTCCCTAGCTTCCCCTTCTCTTCCTGGCAAGCAACCAGCTCAGCTGCCAGGATAACCCTGGCTCCTCCTGGAAAACAACCGAAGGATCCTGGCTTTCTTCCTCCTGAAGGCAGCAGGTCTTTCCAACTGACTGGATGGCTCAGGCTTCCTAGAGGGATTTTTCTGACAGTCAAGCAAATGTTAGGAGGGAAGGAGGAGCCACAGACAGAGCGAGGACAGGGAGCGGCCTCTCAGGCAGTGTGCCTCCTGGGGTGTGGCGGGGCTTTGGGGTGGCCTCAGAGCTGCTCGCGCTGTCCCTCAGCGAGGACATTCACTGCTGATGGCCTTAAGCCCTTTTTACACATGGACTCCTCGAGCTACCTGGGATCTGGGCCAGTTTCTGGAGTAATTATGGTCCTAAGGGGTCATTTGAGAGAAGACGGTCAAAGGGGCACAGCAAGGACCTGCTCATACTTGGTCTCATCTAAGCACAGTGCCAATAGCTGGGGGTTAGTGAGGGAATGACCACAAGTGCTCTCCATGACCTGGGGCCTCCTTTCTCCTACCCTAGCACAGGCTGATTAGTTGAAACCCCACCATGACTGGTTTGCCTCGAAAAGCAGCTCTCCTGAGGGTGTGAATCTTGCCCTCAGATCCTGGACAGAAATTTATCAGTGGCACAGCTTGTATTTTGCTCCAGTTGTATATGGATGGTTTATGAGCTGGTCATTCCCTTCTGCCAGGTCTTGCCTATGTGTTTGTCAATAGTTTGTGAGCTTCCTAAAGCAAAATTTCCCACAGGGATGTAGAACTGGAAACGGTCTTTTTGCTCTGCTGCTGCAAGCCACACTTTGTTACCCCATCATAGATCATCACTTCTGGCACTAAGGTCTCATCTAAGCACATAAGACGACCTTAGTAGCAGCTGAAAGGCTGTTTCAGTCCTTCCTTCCCTTGTTTAAGCCTAGTAAACAGAGTATTCATGGGCAGCTTGTATCTCTTCCACCCTTTGGAAATGTTGAAGAAATGCTGCAAAACTTGCGAGTCGAAAAAAGGGCTGAATATCGTTGACTTTCATTGACTTCGTCTTCAACCACAGTGAGCTCCCAGGCGCGGCCCTGCCTCTCCTCTGCAAGTTCAAACCTTATCCCTATGGCAGGCAGCTGCTGCAGCAGGACTGAAGAGGTGTTTTCTCCCTTACGCCGAGATCTGAGCTCACTTGCGGCCGTGTAGCTGGAGAGCGTATTTGCGCAGCAGAATAGCTGGTAGCTATTGTGGTAGAAATGGGCTCTGTAGTCTGCTCAGCCTTACAGGTAAGTACCTGCCTGCTTAACAAGCTGTTGTTTTGGAGCAATTTTTAGGATCATCTTGTATTACAATAGTCCAGGCTTAAAAGCTTTGATGTCTCTGTGATAGAAACTTCTGCTCAAGACAGGGGTTTTTTTTTTCCTCCATTATTATTTTAAAAGTACATGAAGAAGTCCCATAAGGTTCGCTTAATTTTTTTGACCTGTAAGGTAGTTTTATGATGATAGCCTTCTTCATGCCTGCTGAGAGGACTTAATGAAGTGGATTGGGAGCTTTCTCTACCATTTGCTGAAGAGGCAAGGTCATATATTTTTTTAAAAAAGCTTCTCTCAACTGCTGGGAGTTCAGTGTGTATAAACACAGAGCTGGGCACATTTGGGTTCACCTGTGTGATCGCTTTGCTAGTGGCAGTGGTACTCCATGGGCTCTCCTGCTACAAGGCACAGCTGGTTGGCTTCCCCCAGGTACTCAGCACTCACATCAAGTAAGCCAGCAAGAAGAATACCTGGAAGTTTGAGCTGTAAGGGAAAAAAAAAAAAAAGAAAGAGAGAACCCGAATTTCTAAACTAAAGTTTAAAGAATATACACAAACAGCTTTCCCGTCTTTTATGAGAGGAGAGAAGCAGTCAGGCAGGTAGACTGGATTTTTTGTTAGGGTTCTCTTTAAGGCCTTAAAGGAACTGAATAAAAAGCACAATCTCATAGCTTGCTTTCTTTTCTAAGGACACTGAATATAATAAGTGGTTTTATCTGATTAAAGCAGCAAAATCCTGACAGAAGGGGAAAAGATGTATCATTTTCTGAGGGAATGCTCCCTGCTGATTTTTGTAGCCCCCGCACCAGGCTGTAAGCCTTTGGACACGATAAACTCTGTGACCTCCTCATGGGAATTAAAGGTGGTTTGATTTTTTTTCTTTCTTTTTTTTTTTCCTTACTGCTTCAAGTGATATGGAGCTTGGCTGGAGACATTAAAGGACGTTAAATTACTCGATTTGCAGAGCTCACTTTCCTTCTTAGAAGGACTGCTTCTCTCTTTTTTTCAGCTTGATAATTTGTTGCTGCTGTCTGGAGAAAGGTCAGGCTTGCTCACGTTGTTCAGCATTTCTTTTACATTTCTGGATATTTTCTTAGATGAGAAAAGGCCCCGTGCTGTCACCCTCCACGCCGTACAGGTTCTGTCTTGCACTGAATATAGGAAAAACTTCTCATAGTTGCATAAATAGGATTGAAGTCCATTTGTAGAGGAAAATTGCTCTGTAGAGCATTTGCAGAGGTGATTGCTGTATCAAATAGAGATGACATCTTAATTGCTGGGTGCGGACAAATCCTCTTCTTCTAGAGTGAAGGCAGCCCCTGCCGAGTCAGCATTTGTAGCCTTCCTGTCCTGGCCTGAACACGACGGCCTGAAATTCTCTCTCTAATAAACTTCATCCATTATACTTATGATGCTGGCTGAGCTAAAGCACAAGCTCTTTCTAGGTGGAGGGAGTGGTGTGATAGCTTGGGTCCTTTCCTTCTAACACTGAACAAGGAATTGTCTCAGGAGAAGGAAACCTGTGGTACCCCCAAACTTGCTGTTTCCCTGCAGCACTGTAGTACCAGAGCTTCCCTGGCTTTTTTTCTAGCTGTCCTTTATGCTTCTTTATAACTCATATCTGCATGGCAGGCTTTTTAACGTATCGTCAGCCTGCCCCATCCAGGGCCATGCTGGTTACAGCACGGGATGTCTCGGAGCCTGGCAGGGTTTCTCCACAAGCCCTCGTGTCACCCCAGCAGCGCCCTGAGAGCTTGCTCTCCCACCCAGCTTGTCCACGCAGCGCAGCAGCCCGTAACTCCGTGAAGCAGCTCTGCACGAGGAGCACTGCCTCCTGCGAAGCCCCAGTGTCCATAGCCGCCGTGCTGGCTCCCCTTGCAGTGACCTGCTGTTAGCTCTACAGCTCGCTGCAGTTTAGACCGGCAGACACAGCAGCAATATTTCTCAGGAGAGCTTGAGGAAGAGGCAGAGACATGAACAACTGCTCCATATATGATCCCATAAGGACCTTGGTCAGGAGCTGACACCCAGGAGTCGGGAGGAAGCACGTTCTGGGCCAGAAGTGGGTGAGCACTTGTACCCCACCAGATCAGTCTGCAGCTGTGATACCAACCCATGGTATCAACCAAACTGTTCTGGATGTAACCATCAATGAAAACCTCTGTAGCCTTACCTCTTCTAAGCCACCCTCAGCCGGTCACTGTCTGTGAAATCCTGGACGCCAGCACTGCTGGTGGGAGGCCCAGTGTGCCCAGCTGCGCGTGGGCCAGGGGTACAACACGCTGGGGTCCTGCAACTACGGTTCTTTGAAGGACACCATCTGTTTTACTCCACAGTCCCACTGATCAGCACAGGCTTCTCCCCTACTCCAGGTGCCTTAGTACCCACCTCCAAGGTGGTTCAGGGGCACCCCAAATGACCACCGGGTATTTGTTCAAGCAAGCTCTGAGGTGGCTGAAGGCCAGCTGGTGCCGCTGACAGGGCCAGCTGGCTGGGCAGTGCAGCCAGCATCGCCGGGGCTTGCCGTGCACTTTCCAGCCTGGGTCAGCACTGTGGGGTGCCCTGTCAGCCCCATGGCTCTAGGGAGATCACAGGGTCCAGAAAGGGCTTTGCCCAACCTGACACCAATTTTCAGCATAGATTAATCCTAGGAGGAATGACCCTATGAGGGAAGAGCTGGATAACCATGTGCCCCTTCTCCCATCCCTCCATGCTGTCTCCAGATACCACATCACTTCTTACAGCCATGTCACTGTTTGGTCTAGGGAATGTTGACTCTTTCTTCTGTCTCCTGCAGACAATGTCCCCCATCCTCTCACCTTTCGCATCTCAGCAGCCGGTGTCTGCTCCTGCTCTAACAACTTGCAATGTCCACTCCTGCCAGCCAAGCCTGCGCAGATCCCTGCCCCAGGCATCAGGAAAACCTCCTTATGTAAAGAAGCACAGCAAAACCCAGTGGCTTTTTCCTGGAGTCTCTGGCACTTAGCTGCTGTGAAAGGGGCTTTTGCCACTTTCCTTCCCCTAATACTCAAGTGAAAATGCTTCCCCCTGTGGACCTCTGGCACCTGGGAACACACTCTCGTGCAAATCCACAGCTCCTGCCACAGACACATGCGACCACAGGTGCCATGCCCCTGCGCAGCCGCCCTCAGCTCGCTGTGGGGCCTGCCACAGGGGTCTGTCCTCAAGTCCACCCACGGCTGCCCTGGTCGCTGGGTCACCTCTCCCCAGTGTGCCCTGACTCATCCTGTCCTGCTTTCCCCAGGGTTGCTGGAATGAGGTTTCCAATGATTTTGGATGAATAATGTTATTTCTTGCATGATTCGATCGCATCAGGAAAATACTTGAACTTCTGAAATGAGATTGAGAGGTACACTTCATCTCACCTAACTAAAAAGTACATTGGGTTATTCTCCTAAATTAAGGAGCTTAATTTAAACCTCTGATATTTTAAAAGTAGGTATTTTAGATTCTCTGCTTCTTTTCTAGTTTTGGAGTCCTTTCAGTGCAATCAGGACAACTCAGAACTACCCTTTCAAAAGTGGCAGTTGTGCTTCAAATGATACTACTATATCCAGGAGATGGGCTAAGAACAGAAAAAAAAAACAAAACAAAACAAAACAAAACAAAACAAACCACACAACAAAAAAACCCAACCCCACAAAGCACAACTTGTGATAAGATCCTGAGCTGTCAACACCAAATACTTCAAGCTAATGAGAAGACCAGACATGTCTAGCACAAATGGATATTTGATTTACTGTGTACCACCACAAATATATACTCATGGGTTGTTTAATCACTGCTTCTGAAGCAAGGTAGAGATGGTAGTAACTGCGGGCAGGTGTACTGCCTGCCGGGGACAGGGACGGGGATGGGGACAGGGACGGGGATGGAGATGGAGATGATGGAGATAGGGATGGAGACAGTGACGGGGATGGGGACAGGGATTGGGGACCCTTTTCTCTTTGCTGACTTTGGCTTTCAGCAAAGAAGCACAATGGGAGTCAGGAAATCTTGTTCCAATCGTTTTTCGCTGGCACTTCTCGCATCTTTGGTAACCAAAAGCCCATGTGGCCAAGCTCTTTGCAGCACTCCCATGGTAAAGCATTTTGGGTGGGCCTCAGTGCTGGGTGTAGCATATGCATAGGGACAAAGAATGGTGGTCGCACTGGAGTTCCCTTGCATCTGGGGAGCATCTGCCCAGCCTTACTCCTCATGGTGGGATCACACAGTCTGCAAGCAGCAACGGAAAAAGTCACCACACAATTTTTTTTTTTCCTGTCTGCTTGGTTTCAATCCCAGCTCTGCTATACTGCCCCTTCTTCAAGCCCACGAAAAGCAGGGAGATGCTGTGGGGTAGGGGAGGTATTTCTACATCAGAAGGAGGTTGGAGGCATGGGCAGGGGCTGGCCATGCAGTGTGGGAGGGGGCTTGGGGCCAGGCACAGGGGCTAAATGAAGTAGGAAGAAGGTTTTCCACCCACCAAGACAGTTAAGTGAGACATTAAATCCCCATGTCAGCTGAGGAAGAGTGTGGTCATGCTGGGCTGGGACAGCACCGGTTGTGCCCCGGCCCTGAGCGCGGCCCTCCCCCCCAGGGAAACACAGGGAGGGACGGGGAAGGGACGGCCGGACCTGTGGCACCAGCCCCCTGTCCCTGGCAGCTGCGTCTTGGGGAAAAAGCAGACGGCCCGAGGGGCACTGGGAGAGCTGGGGGGAAGCGGTGGGAGGGCTGTGGAGGTAGGCAAGCTGCAGCGAAGCACTGTTTTTCATCTATACCATCAGGCAGGATCTGTTCGTGGACAATATATTTCCCCACCGTGACAGCTCTGGCAGATGGTGCAAGCGTGGCTGGTCCAGAGCCCTGCTCAGGGGCGCGCTTCCTAATTAGGGAGAGAATTTAGGAAGGATTCCTGAATTTCTGTTGCTGTTTACCAACAGCCTGGTGGCCACCTTGCTAGGTCGTGGAGACCTTTGTTACAAACTTGCCAGAGGAAGGCTGACGGAGAGAGTATTGATGGCGCAAATGGTCACGCAAAGACTCTGCCCACAAAGGGATGCACCGGCTCAGAGCTGGCAAAGGAGACAAATGAGCAATGATTTTTGAAGATGTATTTAAAGCAGAATAATGAACCTTATAAAGGAAGTAACCATACTCAGAGTGCAGGAGTGGGAGAGACTCAAGCAAACCAGGAGGCAAATGTAAGTGAAATACAATTCTTGTAAGGAAGGTGCTTTATACACAACCAATAATTAACTTGTGGAACTTACTGCCCCAGCTGCTAATATTGAGGTCAGCAAAGAAATAAGATTTAAAAAGGCCCATGAATAATAAAAAACACCAAGCTTTGCACTTAGTAGAATAACAAATTACAAGGGATATAAATCACCATGCTTTAGATCATAAATAACAATAAATTGCCCGGTGATTAGAAGGCAACTTTTGCTAGGGGCAGGTTTCTTAGTAATTGCTCATTTTAACACTTCTTGGCCTTTTTCTCTGAGCCTGTGGTGCCGGCCACTGCCTCAACAAGAGAAATGGGTTTAGATGGCAAGCAGGCATTTTCTGTGCACAGTGTACTGTAGGGAAGAAATTCAGCTTCTTCTCTTAGATAAGAAAGATTTAAGAGGGAGTTTCCCTTACAGAAACACTACAGTAGCAGCTGAAAACCTGCAGGATACTATTGTAATCTGTAATGTTGGGAAAAAGCTTAAAATAAATAAATTTTGAATTATTTTACTATTCTTAGCCTTCCCAGGTCAGTTCCTAGTTTTCGTCATAATTCTGTTTGTTTATTTGTTTGGGTCTTTTTGAAGTAAGTCATAAAACAATTTCAAGATAAACACCGTGCTTAGACTATTGTATTTTTGTGGCACTTACTTTTGGGTGCTCTGTCAGACAAACTGATTTATAGATAGGATAAATGCATGTTGCTTCAGTTGACACACCAGAAAGCCTAGGCTCGAGCTATTTAGATTCCAGCTCCTTGCTAATAGAGATTAATATAGTTCTCTGAGTTAACATTTAATTTCTGGGCTGCCAAAAAGAAAGTAATTTGAAGCAGCTAAGAGACAGTCGTGGAGCTGAGCTGGGTACAAATTGAATCAAGGCTTTCAGAGCTCCTCTCGCTGAAGCGCTGCTCCCTGGCTTGCTTCCTAGCAGGATGCAGGGCAAATGTTACTGGCACGGGCTCCCTACAAAGACATCTTGTGCTGTACCCTCATCCTGAGGTTTTCCGTATGCTTTCTCCATACTTGGTAATTGAAGGGGCTCAGGTGACACCACCCGGCTGCCCTTGGGATGAGGAACGTGTGCTTGGGTCAGAGCTTTTGTAGCTCGGGTCTGTCTGTACAATGGGTCAGACTGATTCATTACTGCCTTCGTCTTATTTTGAAGTAAAGGTTCTGTTCGAGTGGCAATTGCATTGCTTTTCTGTCTCTCCTCCAGCAGCCCCTGAAACGCAGCGCTTCGCCCTCCCGAGTGTCTCCAACCCTTTCCTCGAGCTCAGCTTGCCTCCAGAGCAGGGCACATCTGGCTCAAACCAAACTTGGTCATATCTCTCCTCCACTGGGCAGCCAAATTGCCAGTACGGTGAAACCCAGACTTCCGCATGACACCAAAGCTGCTCCTAAACTGTGTCTGCCTGTTCTCTCCGTGGGAAAGCATGACCAGTCCTGCCTTGGAGAGAGAAACTAATAATACAGCCTCCATTGTTTTGGACCAGCTGCTTTCCTAAAATTAAATGCATTGGAGCGCCTGGCGTTTCTTCTGAGGAAATGTTTATAAATGTTAGGCAAGGACTTTACGCCACCAGTTACCATTTTGCAGGATGTGCTAATAAGGCAATGCTCAATGGAGCACATGCATCGCTCGTAATGCACAAGCAAAACTGGTGGCAGCATTCATCTCCTCGGGGGGAGAAAAGTGAGTAACCTGGTGGTTTAGATTCATATAGCAAAGAAACTAGAAAAGACGTACATACACTAAAGGCAGCCTGCATCTTAACTCTGTACTGAGGAGATGCTTTTCAGTTTTTCCATAGTATTTTTCATACCTGCCCTATTTTTCATGCACAAACACAGGCGCACACATATATTTACTGTTTGGAAAGGTGGGATAGTTGCGATCCTTTAATGGCTTTCTGCAGTTCAGGCCAATGCGGTAGAGTACCCTCCTAGCGCAGCCCCGGCCAAAGCCGGCAGCTGGCCCCTGAGCACCTGGTGGGAAGGGGACGCAAAGGGGAACGGCTGTGCTCTCGCACGGTGACCTCCCGGTGCCACCTTATGAATGGGCAGCGTGTGACCACGTAGTAGTTACCTCTGAACACAAATGTTTAGCAAGAGACTTTGGTTTGTTTTACATAATGTTTCTGTCTCACCACAGGGCACTTATCAACATTTACCTGATTATTCCGTGTCAAATAATGGTGCCAAATGGTTCTGCTAACTTTATTCAGCTGGGTTCTTCTCAGGGAAGGACGGTTGTTCCCATCCACTGAGTCCTTGATGGAGCAGTTAAGTCAGCACAATCCAGCCTTTTTTCTGGGCCTCCAGATACCGGGAAAGTAGATGAAAAATAATAGAGCCTTGAGACCAAGGGACAAGACGATTATCGAGGTTAATGATGTATTGGATTGAATCGACACAATTTCGGCAGACCACCAGAGGAATTTGTGGTACGCAGGGATGAGACTCTGCACCCACACAGACAACTGGGCATTCCTCCCACGACAATATTATTTGGCCTGCTGCGCGTAGCACATAAATCTGCTGCTGCTTTTCTGCGCGAGGGATCCCACGTGGGAATAAAAAGGCTTGTGGCAGTTCTTTCCCTGGCCCGCTCCTCCTTGTCCGAGATCCTCAGCTTTCGGTGACGCTGGGGAAGCGCACGGGGCCGCGGGGTGCACAAGTGCCTGCCTGTGCCGGTGTGCACGGGCACAGGGGAGAAGGAGTGTGTGGAGAGTGCGGAGGTTCTGTCCCACACACATCCTGGAGCCTCTTCCCTCCTCTTCCACCACTCTTCACTGCAGCTCAAGAAAATCTGACTTTTCACTGTTAGCTGAAAGTTATTAGGAATTTTGTAGTGTTGACAATTACTGCGAACAGAAAACCTTCCCATATGGCACTGCAAGTTAACTTGGAGAACACATAGAGACAAAACACCATCCACAAATCAAGTAAAGGGGATGGTTTAAAATGATACAATTAAATATTTTTTCCCCTAGCAGTTTTTAAATGAGTTTTTCTCCATGACAGAGTTTTTTTGGAAAAAGACTCACTTCAGCTATTGATTGCAAACAGATCACCCAAAAATGCTCATTTGTTTGTTTGTTTGCAGAGACAACCTCGTTCCACCCCTAGAGAATGGCAAACTGCTCGCGATGACTATTTGTTCATCCTCATTTAAGGCCTGTAATTGATATACTAAATGACGTGATATGTTTCTATCCCCTTGGTGCTGTGATTAGACGACTGGATCTCTTTTAAACAGAAGAATAATGAAATAATGACTAGTGAATAATAAATCCTTGTTTGCATGCTAATACTCTGTTGCATATCAGGTGCGGTATAAAAAGTGGCTATTCCCCAAACAATTTGCTCAAACAAAACCCTTGTTCTGAATTCAAACACTGTTTCTGCCATATCCAGTCATCTGTAGCCAGAGGCTTCGCAGAGAAAGGGTGTTTCAAGGAATGATTTAAATGAAAATGGGCGGCTGCTTGGATCTTAAAAGAGGGAAGGAGTTCCAAGAATGAGAAACAGTGCAGAAAAAGGGCCAAAATCATAAAATGTAAATTTGTGCTTTTAGGAATCATTCAGCACTCTTCAGACAAAAGGAACCACTTATTCTCTGCTCACTGGGAAGCGTGTCCCCAGCTCTGGGAGAAGAGGAGGTTGTGAGTTTGATGAGTTGAGGAGACGATCGCTATCATAAAGGGGGAGCTCCAACCTGAGCATGTACTGCTTCTTCATCCCTGGATTCAGGCTACACAGGGCTGGCCTGAAGCCCCGTGCTGCTGGCCGCCCAAGGAAAGGCTCCAGTGCAAGCCCGAGGGCCTTTGCTTCTTGAGCAGGGGGACACGAATCTGCACCAGCGTGGCCTGCGAGGATTTCACTGCCAACGTTATGATGGAGATTAAGGAGGAGCGTGACTTTTTAAAAGTGTTGCAGAACACATACACACACACGAGCACCACACGTAGGTAGCAGATACGCTGTGCCTATGGAATGTGGGTGCGTGTATGAGTGCGTGTGGGTATAAAGCATCAGACTGAAAATTGAAGTTGGTTTCTAAGAAACAGTTTGTTTCTAACACAGTTTGGTGATGTGATAAGCCTGACTTTTTGCTGAGGCTGAAGAGTTAAAATTGTTGCGTGCTGTGCGAAGGATTTTTATATTGTTATATTAATCTTAAATTAAATTTAATAACTCTATTAGATTTACTTAGATATCTGCTTTGTTTGCTTGATTAGATTACCCATTATGAGGACTAGACTTCCCTCAAATGTGTCAATATGCACGTTGCTATAGCTACCCCAGTTCTCGGTATTTTTTCCTTAAAGCAGGACTCCTGAACAGCCTTCCTGTTCCAGAATCTGAAACGGTTCATCCGTAATTTTTGTATTCATTTGTGTCTTGCATCTAAGACTTCAGGAGTTTGTGTTTCATTTGCCTCTTGAGAAATAATAAAGATCTTCATCTAAGGACATTTAAACTTCACTTAGATACAGGAGGGGCTGAAAGGTGTTTGAAGAACACCTTTGAAATTAAAAATTCACAGGAGGGACAGTGGGGAAACCCTGGGAAAGGAGAAGTAAAAGCCCTCCTCTGCAAGAAATAACTAGCAAAGCAGTAAAGAGGTGTCCCACTTTCAGCCAGGACAGAGCTAGTTTTGTCTCCAGCAGCTCCTGTGTTTTGGATTTAGTATGTGCAAAATGGTGACAGCACGCTGCTGTTGTTGGTTGCTGTTGAACGATCAAGGACATTTTACAGTTTCCCAGGTTTTACTAATGTGCAGATGCAAAAATCTGGGAGGGGTACGGCCAGAATAGTTGATCTAAACAGGCAAAGAGAGTGTTCCATACCATAGACGTCATGCCCGGTGTAAGTGAGCCATTGCCCCTTCTTCTGGTTACTTGTTCAGTTCTTGTTCTGTTCATGTTCCCTTCTTGTTACCTTATTTTCCTTTTTTTTTTTTTCCATTTGTTTGTGCCTGTTTGTTCTTTCGTTCAGCTGTTTGTTCCCTTGCTCGCTC